>JNBS01000565.1:0-29829 GCA_002081575.1 Thraustotheca clavata | reverse complement strand
CTTTCTTTGTAGAATTGCTTGAGTTTTTTATACACACTTTTCACTTGACTTTGATCTTCTGCAAGTGCTTCACGGTCTTTTTTGAGTTGTTTGATATGATTGAGTATTGTAGAAAGTTGGGAAACATCACTTGGATTTTGTTGACCACGTTTGCCCTTGATGAGGTAATCCATTAGATTTAGAGTTGAAAACTCAGTTGGATTGGATTCAATTGTTATATCAAGACCAGCCAACGCCAAACATGCTGGGGGATATAAAAGAGGAGCGTTGGTTAAAATGAGGTCGTTTATGCACGTTGTGGTAGTGGCATGAAGGCTTTGAAGCATTGGAATGTTGAGATCCACACTTCGGGATTTATAAAAGACTCGAATATCATCAATAAAGCCTGTAAGAGCACGGAAGGGATGATACATAATAAGTTGAAAGCGAACTCCTTCAAGCACTACCATTTCATGTGCAACCACATGAGTTACATCAACCTATATCAATTCTCTTTAAAAACACTTGCATGGAATAAATCTACCTGAAGTTGTTCAGAAATATTATCAACACTAATGTATTGCTCTTCTACTTTGCCAGCAACATAAATGACTGTAGGAGCAATGAATTTTGGATGAAATTCCATCACACTGTTGGACAAATAAAACCTCTTGAATAAAACCACAGCAGCAGACTACAATAGACATAAATACCTACTAGTTCTCTTAGATATAAAGCGTACCTTTACTTTATCTGACGTTCGAAATAATCGTGTACAGCTATCTTGTACTTGGACCTGATAGAAATTTAGCACCAATTTTTCTTCTTCCTGCGTTAAAAGATTGAGCTCATTCGGAGGAACTTCTACTTCTACAGTATCGTTTAGATCATCAAAGCTCTTAATCCTGCATACCATCGAGTGTATCATTCCAGTCGGTCAGATCCAACACAGCATTGGTCGAACATGGCATTAAACAAGCAAACGAACGTGGTTTTCGCGCCATAGCTGGATTAGCCTCCCACAAAGCAAGTTGTTTATGGCATTTATTCATCTTTAACATCGCAATTCGCTCGAGTTGAGCTTCATCAAAGACCCAGTTGTTGAGATGCGTGGACGTCGCAAGGTATGCCATCGCAATTACCTCAATTGGATTGGCTAAAATACTTTTATTTTTTATCCAATCACAAACGTTTATAAAATATCATTTTGTGTTGTGATATTTTGAAATTTTTCATTTTCAAAAATTTTCAAAATGATAAAAATGAACATTCATTATGATAATGTTAATCTCTAAAAGTATCTGCTGTAGGCATTGAATTTGATCGAAGATAATATCTTCCAATTGTTAGTTGAGAGAGTTTTTCTTGAGGTATAACACGTTGTTTTTTTGTCATTTGTACAAATAATTGACAAACTCGAACCCATTCTTGCTTGGCTTCAAGAGCTTTAAGTAATTCAATTTGTGCATTCATGGATGGAAACATGCCACGTTTTTGAATTGTATCGTAAATTGCAATGGTATTTTGATATTGTTGAGCTCGGTTGAATAATTCCATGACAATAGTACAAGCTTCTTCTGAAAGAATATTTCGTTCTTCCATTTGCCTTAAGATAGCATGGGCTTGAGAATATCGAATTATCGTCTCGTCTTTTGCCAAAAGATTAAGCATTGCGATGTATACTTTAGGATCATCAAATGAATCAATCCATTGATTAAAGACATCAAGTATATCATCAAGTCGCCACATATCTGGGTCTTCTTGTTTTAAATATGCTTGGATCAAAATAATCATGCTCATGTTGTCAGGAACACAAACTTGTACCATTTCATGGAAATAAGCAAAACATTGTTCAAGATTTTTTGTTCGATTGGCCTTTTGGAGAAGTTGTACGTATGTAATTACATTAGGTGTGATCTTGTATTCGTTTGTTGTTTTCAAAAAGAATTCTCCCATCACGTCTAAAGTGTATTTAAATGAACGACTTCTTTTCATAGTTCGAAGTACAGTGTTCACCGATAAAATGTCTGGTACCATTCCTTTGTTTATCATTTGATCAAAAAGCTCCAAAGCTTTGTCAGCATCGGCGTTTAAGACACACGCACCAAGCATTCGATTGTATAATTGAGTAGTGACATAGTTTTGAGGTACTTGTTGCAGCAGTAATTCAAGTACATCAATGTCTCTATTTCGTGCAAGTGCATGAAATAGGCGAACAAAAGTTGTTGCATCAGGCTTGAGACCATAAAGCTGCATGTTCTTAAATAGTTCTAAAGCCTCATTAGACTTTTTTGCATGGACACATGCTAGAATTGCTGCATTGATAACTTCAGTTGAAGCTTCATCAAGACTATAGAGATAGTCCATTGCCAAATTGTAGTTATCTCCATTTGCACACGTAAGAATGAATTTCACATGCGTACGTGTAGTTTTAGGGATATTAAATGTGTTCTATACAAAAGTGGTAAGACAAACACAAGACTATTTGTACATACATAAAGTTGGAGTAATTCAGTTGCCTCTCGCCACATTCCATGAACTTGAAATATATGAAGTGCTTCGTCGTAAATTGTAATGTAATTTGGTGAATTTCGAATGCGTTTGAGTAGAGGCAAAATTTCTTCAGGCTCATAGTAAAAGGTTGAAATAAATGCAGCAAGTCCTGCTGGATCAGCAGAACCAATATGAACATCTTCCATGGTCTCAAGCAATTCCAGGGCAGATTTTGTATCATTCCTATGATTCATTAGCATTTTCAATGAGAATTTCGTACGTTTTGCTAAAGCCTTTGAATAAACGAGAAAATGTAAAGGCATTCGGTCTCATTGGCATCGATTGAAAGAGATTCACAGCTTTGGAAACTTCATCTGAAAGGATACAAGTATCAATTGCAATATTATACATTGCTAAAGTTGGTCTTTTTGTTGAATTTATGAGCTCCACTGCATGATTTGCAAGGTTTAAATGTCTGCTGCAAATTAATGCATGGTACACGCTCTGTTTGTCAATCATAGTTTTCTTTTCCATGGAATTAAACAAGGATAATGCTGCTGAATACGGACCATCATCTTTATTGTGTGCACCATGATATAAACTTGCCATCAATGCATTTAATACTTTTGCATCTACATTAGGAATACCAGAGGTGACCATTGAGTTTACAATAAAAAAAGTATGTGCCAGCACAGTAGCATTATCGATTCGACTGCGACGTATCGAATGAAGCCACACTTCAGCAATTCGAGTTGTCCACCGGTCACGATGAATATCATAGTTGAGCAATGAACTTTGTCTCCGCCTTCGCATCAATTCATTATTTTTTACTTCAGCAGCTAAACTTGGTGGTAATATATAATCCCGCATTGCATTTATTTGGCAAAGTGCTCTCCAAAAGAAAGTTTCATGTCCATCAGTGAGAAGCTTTTGTAATGCATATGTGTAAATGGTTTGATCCTGAGCAACTTTGTAATTTTGCATCTTTTTCAGCCATCGTTCATAATGTACCAAAGGTATTGTATCCAAAACAATTCGAGCCATATCGCCAGTAATACTAATGTCATAGTTTGATACTGCTTGATCCACCAAGATTTCAATTGGAAACTCTTCAATAGTGTCTGTACTCGGTGCTAGTTTAAGTCCATCAGCAATAGCATTAATTAAGTCTAGTGTAAAAGGTGGAGGATTACATTGATGTTTCTGTCTTTCAGCAACAGCATCATCTCTATAAACAAGCATCAATGCTTTTAAAAGTTCACGATTTGGCACAATTCCTACATTAATCATTTCTCTCCAGTAATCTTGGGCTGCATCAATATCAATTGTCTTTCTACATGCTTGTATTAATCCATAGTATGTTTTTGCAGTAGGTTTAAGTCCACTTCGTTGCATCGATGCCAAAAGTTCACGAGCTGTATCAAGATCGCCATTATAACCACATGAACGAATAGCTTCTGTAAAGAGTTCCACATCAAGCTGATCTAGTGATCGAAAGAACTTGATTGCTTCATCATGTTTACTCTCTCGCATCAATGCTCGAAGCAATCGATGGTTGCTTTCTGTACATGGTGCCATTGATTCCTTCATCAATTCTAACGCAACTTTCGCTTCATTACTTGAAAAACATCTTCCAGCATTCGCAATCAAATCAATAAACTCTTTTCTACTTAAATTCACTCGTTTAGCACGAACTTTGTCCAAGAGAACTCGTGTTCCATCAATGACATGCTTTGGTGGTGCTTTCTTCATCAACAATTGTTAATTTCGGCAAATGCCACATTTAACAGCAACAATACAAATCTAAAATTCAACATGTAAATTACATTCAAAAGCAAAGTTAAAGCATATACCAATGCTAACACACATTTTCTCTCTACAATCCAAGATAGCATACCTTGTTTATTGCAATTCAAGTTCCGATTACGTGTTCAATGATCTTACCTATAGCAAAGTGCAGCAGATATTCTAGGTTTGATTGGCTAAAATACAAGTATATAGTATTATGGGATTGGATAAAAATCAGATCTTGTTGACAATACACTGTGTTGATTGGCTACTGTGAAATATATTCAGCCAATGGTCCGCGCGACCATTGGTGGTGGAGTGCTTTGGTCCAGTGAATAATTAGCATGACAAGCGGTGTCAACTCATCTCTCTTGGCTGGCGATGTACCGTTCAGCGCGTGTGGCTTTGGGCTAGACAAGCGTCTAAGTAAAGCCTGTGCAAAGCTTCAGTTTGTCCATGCAACGTTGGTTCAAAAGCATTGTATTCCTTTGGCTTTGCAGGGCAAAGATCTTTTGGTACGAGCACGTACGGGGTCAGGAAAGACGGCTGCATTTAGTCTTCCAGTGCTACAAAAAATTCTTGCTGCTAATTCGAATAAGAAAGGAATCAAAGCAATTATCCTTGTACCAACAAAAGAATTGGTGGACCAAACACGAGCACATATTTGGGAATTGATGTATTATTGCCGAGATGTGATTTCTGTTCTTGGATTGAGTGGACAAAGTGTGAGTGCACAACAAGCTTTGTTACGTGATATTCCTGATATTCTTATTTCAACACCTTCTCGTCTTGTTATTCATTTGGAAGCAGGCAATGTTGATTTGAAATCATCGGTACACACGATTGTGATGGATGAAGCAGATTTGGTATTATCTTTTGGATATGGAGAAGATGTCAAGAAAATATTTAATGCTTTACCTAAAATTTGTCAGCATTTCTTCATGTCGGCAACACTCAGTCCTGAATTGGATGCTTTAAAGAAAGTGGTGTTGCATAATCCTGCTATTGTAAAACTCGAAGAAGGACATACTGATGGAAAACTACAACAATATTATCTTCCTGTACCTCAAAAAGACAAGGATTTACTCGTTTATGCATTGATCAAATTTGGAGTGATTCATGGCAAAGTTATCTTTTTCGTCAATACCACCAGTGCTGCATACCGAATTAAACTTCTCTTTGAACAATTCAGTATTAAAGCTGCTGTACTCAATGCTAAACTTCCCCACAATTCTCGTCAACACATAATTCAGCAATTCAACAGAGTACGTCTTGTTGTCAAAGAATGTCAATTCATCCATGATATTAGGGAATGATTGATTATTTAATTGCTACCGATGATAGTGTCGATAAAGATGAAGGTGATGATGAGACAGACTCGGATGAAGAAGAAGAAGAAAATGAGGATAATGACCAAGTGGAAGAAGTAGAAGAAGAAAATGAAGAAAAGGATGATGATGTAGAAGAGTCGGAAAATGATGAAGAAGATCACAACGAAGATGATGATGTAGACAATGAAGAAGCAGAAGATGATGACGATGATGATGATGATGAACCAATGCTTGATGGAGAAGAAGCTCCTGAATTCGGTAGCTTTGGTGATAGTGATGAAGAAGAAGATCAAAAGGAGAAAAAGCCTAAAGCTGAATCTGAAGGCTTTGGTGTGAGCCGTGGTGTTGATTTCCGTGGTGTCACTTTCGTTGTCAACATTGAATTCCCAACCAGTGTCAAATCGTACACCCATCGTATTGGTCGTACTGCTCGTGGTGGTGCAAATGGTACAGCTTTATCGTTTGTTGCTACCGATGATGTCAATGAAAAGCGTGTGCTTGAAAAGGTTCAAACTCGTCAACAACCAGTTCTTCTTGAATCCCAAGATCTTGTCAAACAACCTGCTCCATTAGCTTTTAACATGGAAGACATTAATTGTCTACGATACCGTGTCGAAGATGTACGTCGAGCAGTCACTCGAGTTGCTGTGCGAGAAGCTCAATTGAACGATGTCAAGAAAGAAATGCTCAATTCGGAAAAGCTTCGTTCGCATTTTCAAGATCATCCTCGTGAATTAAACTTGCTTCAGCATGATAAACAAGTTGGTAAAGCTCGTATTCAACCTCATTTGGCTGCACTTCCTACCTACTTAATTCCAGCAGCTCTCCAAGCACCAGCTCCAACTAAAAAGCGTAAAGCAAATCATTCGCACAAAAAGAACCACAAACGACGCACAGATAATGATCCTTTGCATACATTTACCCATGATGAAAAGCCTAAAGAAGAAGAAGGTGAAGAAGATCGTATTACGTATGGAGATCGTGGTGTTGGCAAGAGTACATCGAATCGACAAAAGTGGAAATCTGCTCGTAAAATGGGTCGATTCAATCCAAAAACAATTCAAAAGAAAGCACGCAAGGCTGCTCTTGGTTCCAAGCATTAAGTATATCTACCACTTTAACAAATAGAGTTTTTCTTGAAATACGTTGACTTAATTAATGATATGACTACGAATATCGTGCTACTTTCGACCGAGTCACTGGGTCATACGCAGGTAAACTATTACGTCGAGGAGTATTAGTAGGACCTCCTCTTAGCGAAGTATTGCCGATATCAGGAACTCTTTCCATGACAACTTCAGTGGTCGCAATATCTAATGGGGGGCAATTCTTGTCAAAGTATTTCACGTGAAGAAATGCTGGTGGAAACGTGACACGTTTGACGGGGGCTTTGTTATTGACAGGAGGTGGGGCTGGAATACGTTGTTGTTTTGGAAGCAATGATGTAATATACGACTCGATGGCATTGGATTGTGTCAATACTTCGAGTTCAAAAATTTCTTTATGTTTGAGATCATCCGAGACAGCTTGTACCGATTTACTTCTTTGAAAAGAAGTATAATTAGCAACAGAAAGCCCAAATTGATCTTGTAATTTGCCAGCAAATTCATAAGCTCTTCCATGGGTAAGTGATCGATGGGTAGTTTTAATGGCATCAAGAAATTTTTCACCTTCCCAATTCAAAACAATCACAACTTTATTCGACTCAATTGAATTCGGTGGTGGTGGAGGAATAGCAGCAAGAAGTTGTAGACGTTCTTCTTCGGCAGCAATGGCTTCGTTTTGTACTTGAGCTTTGACTTCAATCCATTTAGAAAAATCATACCGCCTTCGGCTAACAATATGATGTGCCTTTTGACGATTAGCTGTGCTTACACTTCGTAATTGAGTGTGCACATATATTAAAGCGAGTTTATGGCATTTACTCGATACATCTGCACGTATTTTGCTAAGAAATTCCTCAAATCCCGCATTTTGAAGTTTTTCTAACAATTTTTCACGAGATGCTTTCAATTTATCCGCTGTAATCTGTAATGCATCAAGTTCACGTAATGTTGATGTAGGATGCATATGCAATCGATTTGTCAAATCTAATTGCACAAATGTAATTCCATCTAATGACGACAATTGTGTGACCGAATCCTCAAAACGTGCAAACATTTGAGGAAACAAGACAACATCCGAGTCTCCTTTTCTTTGAATGAAAGCATCGTCTCCTCCTTTGACCTGCCATAACAACGGGCACTTGTCTAAACGAATGAGTGAATAGGGCTCTGTTCGTGGTGCTTTTCGAGGGATCATCACTGAACCCAATGACATAAGACGAGAAAGAGTATGACGGACTTCTCCACACCACGCACGATATTCCATTTGAAGCAACGCTTCCTTGACGTCAAGGGCCACCATTGATCAACTTTGGTCAATTCGCAAGTCACTCTATTCCATTAAAATCTTTTTTATTTTATTAATAATTTTATTATCCTTAAAATTATATGAAAAAATGCAACCAATCAACATCATTGAATTTGTGTCATTGAAGCTTAATCATAAAAGGCAGTATAACATTATCATTTCATCCATGATTGAATTGAATAGAGCAATAGAACATACATTCAATAGAGTATGAATTGAATAGCTAAAATAGAGCTTTGATGTACTTTATAACGTGGTAAGAGTAGAAAAGAGTTAACATTTGATGGCAATATATTTGATGATACTCTATTGTACCATTAAATACATAGAATAGAGTGAACTACAATAGAGTACCAGTAAATACATGATCAATATGACCATTTAGTGCTTACTCTATTATATTTCTTTCAGTACATGCTCTATTCTACTATAAAAACCTACTACCATCAGTACATGCTCAAGAGTATTTTCTAGCAGAATAGAATATGTACTGATAACAATATACGTAATAGATTATGTAACTGCAAAATAATATTGTATAGAATGTGAATTTCGAAAGAAAACAAAAATATTTATTTAGCGTATTGAACAATTGTACTATTGGTAAAATATATAAATAGTCAATTGATAAGTGCGTTAAAAAGATACTAAGATTGATCATTAGATGATTAATTGTTTGAATGATTTGGTGGGATGGATACGAACATCAGAGAAGTGGTAATAAACCACAAGAAGAATTAGTATCACATGAGGAAATCACGAACGGTGCGTTGATAATGGTCTTGCATTACACTCGACACCCAAGAAAAACGCACAGTTCCAACGGTAGGTAATTTAAACCACGTCAGGCTTGCCTAGCGCTCTCGTTGCTAGCTACATCTTCTCTCGTACACCGAAAACAACCTCATATTAACACAATCCCTCTTCTCTTCGCACTCTCCTCTTCAACTTGACATTTCAACGAAAATGATTGCAACTCCATCTGGTGTAGCAAGGTCTCTACAGCGTAACACTTTCATTCCAATATTCGCACACTTCCGAGGGCACGATGCCCGTCTTCTTGTTCAGTTCCCCCCATGAGTCATGGCTCAAGTCGATCAAGAATATATCGACAAACAAGGCGAACTGGACGAGACCGTTTGCAGAGTTTATGACTAAGCGATGGAATCGTACTACACGTGAAAAGGAACAAGTACATCAAGAGCTCACTGCAGCAATGGAACTGCGTCAACGAGCTTTACAAGTAGCTCTAGCTTCAGGTGAACTTGTGCTAACGAAAGAAGGATGCGGTGGAGCGTACTTACTACAAGATGGCAACGATCAAGTAGCCATCTTTAAACCTCGAGATGAAGAATTTATGGCACCATGCAACCCTCGTGGGTATGTGTGCCACACTGCAATTGTTGGCGAAAGTAGTCATCCAACAAGAAAAGGATTTCGTGTTGGCAATGGAGCGATACGTGAAGTAGCAGCGTACATACTTGATGCAGCGTATAATCATTTCAGTGGAGTGCCAACTACAGCAATGATGAAAGCTCCAGTTGCAGGCACATGGAAAGAAGGTTCTGTTCAAGAGTTTGTACAGTCCAAAACATCAGCAGAAGATATGGGAACACAACAATTCACTGTAAATGATGTACAAAGAATCGCAATATTGGACATTCGATTGTTTAACACCGATCGACATGCAGGCAATATCCTCCTCCAAGCCACCAAAGACAAGACAACCAAGTACAAAATGATCCCAATTGACCATGGATTAACTCTACCATCTTTTCATCATTTGGATGGAGCTACATTTGACTGGTGTTATTGGCCACAAGCCAAATATCCATTGAGTCCAACTGCTCAAGAACATGTCAAGAGTCTTGATCCACACCGGGATGCTCAAATACTTCGTTCTCTTGGGCTATCTGAAGATACAATCCTAACTATGTACATATGTACAATGCTTTTAAAAAAAGCTGTCGCATTGGGCTTTTCGCTCTATGACATTGGCATGCTTCTTCAGCGTGATGGGTTGGGAGAAAACCCAACCGCTCTTGAAGATTTAGTTGAACAAGCTTGTGCCACTCTACCTCTTGATGCTGAAGCTAAAGATCCTCGTGCATTTGGCAAAAAACTTTTAAAAGTTCTTGAACCTGCAATGGATTTGATCTTAATGGATTATCCCAAATCCAAAGTACGAAGCATCAGTAATTTTTGAGTTGTTTTAAATGTAATTATCATAAATTAAAAAGTAGAGAAATTATTGACCTAGTTAAAGTTGACTTTATGTTTGCACAAACTTAAAATTTCAGATTAGATCTTGACAAAATATCAAAGATACTCTGATAGGATAAACATACGATATCCTACATAAACACTTGGCTTCTTCATGTATCAAGTAGATTTGCACCATGAAAGTTTCCGTGGAGGAATGAACTATGAGTTAGAGTTTTCATCATGACGAATGGAAACAAGATTGTGCAAGAGGAAAGAATGAGAAGACGTAATAACCGCTTGGATCTAAAGAGGGTTGAAACCACACTTGATCAGTTGTATTTTCACCCGCCTCTGCACAAGTGCTATGACGCTCTCTCATGAACAGTTTAGTGAAGAAGATGATACTGAAGAGGAAGTTGTCTTGAATGTGCATCGTCCTCCTCGATTGATTGTGCCAGAGCCGAGTGATAAAGTCAGAAATTTGTACGCAGATTCTCCACGTGCAAGCCATGAACCACCAACGCTTTCACTTGCTGAACAACGCCGACGTAAACTTATCGGGTGTTCATCGCTTGGAGCATTGTTTTTGAGTGTCGTTGTGTGTATTGCTATGATTCGAGTGCTCTCTGGTAATGAACATTTGAGGTACCTACATTAGTTGTATTGGTCGGTCTCATTTGACGTAGTGCTCTTACACCGAATCAAAGAAACTTTATGTTGGCAACGAAAGCTGCTGGTGCAAAGGAGACACAGGCGTATTACACCAGAGTACAAACATGTATAGCCTTTTTTGTAAAGTTGTGTAGGATTCACGGTCTGCTGGATCTGCTGGGGATTTGGCAATGGCGAAATACATTATGCAAAAGGCATTGGACTTTGGATTTCCTGAGGAAAATGTCAAGTTGAGTGAATATGAGATTCTACTTAATGAACCCATTTCCATTCGCGTTGGCTTGGAAGGAGCTGTGAAAGACTTATCAGAGAAATATGCAAACAAACCTTCGGTTGAAAACCTTGTAGCTGTAGTGTTTACCATTGAAATAGGTTACACCGTTCCACTTTTACTCGGTGAATGGCACAGCCCAAGGAAAACTTGTCTACGCCCATTATGGCCGAACGCAAGACTACACGGTGAGTAGCAGTAGCCCTATCATTCTGAGAGAGTGTAGAAACTTCGAGCTGCTGGCGTTAGTCTGCTTGGAAAAGTTTTACTCATTCGTTTGGGGCAAATTTCTCTTGCAGCCAAAGTTGAGCTCGCCAAGGATACTGGAGCCGTAGCTGTGTTAACCTACAGGTACCACAAAGACATAGCTATCGAAGCTAACTTTATAATGTAGTGATCCTGCAGACAATGGAAGTATGAAAGGAAAGACTTGGCCAAATGGAGCCTATGCTCCCACAGATCGAGCTGCGTTTGGCTCTGTCTACATGGGCAATGGTGATCCATCAACACCTGACGATGTATCTGTGCCTCTCATGGAACGTTTACCTGTCGACTTGGTCTTTTCTGAAAACAATACCCGAAATATCCTACCACAGATTATCAGTGTGCCTATCAGTGGTGACTTGGCTAGCTCATTACTTTATAATGTTCAAGCTGGCTCTGAGGCGAAAAACATCTTTTCAGACTTTGTTGGTGGGCTACAAGGCACTACGTACCTTTGTGGTGATAGTGCCCTTGATGTTGTGGTTGAAAACACTGTAAGAAATCCTACGAACGCTTGCTTACTAAAGTGATAAATAGCAAAAATATAGCTACAAGAAAACATGGAATGTCGTCATCCTTCTTGAAGGTACTCGTGAAGCAGACAGAATGGTGCTTGTTGCAAGTCAACGCGACTCTATTACTTCTGGAGCTATTTCACCTGGCAGGTAATAAGCCTATCTGCAACGTAAGATTCACCGCACCGTGCGTAGTGGCAATGCCGTGTTCATTGAAATGTTACGTGGTATTGGTAACCTGATCGGTCAAGGTTGGGCTCCGCATCGTACACTCTTTCTAGCTTCAGTTGATGCTGAGGATTATGGCAATGTTGGTACCTCAGAATGGATCGATAAGCATTCATCAAATTTCGCCTCGCGTGCTGTTGTCTTTTTGAATATTCGAGATCCTGTTCTTGGACCTGGTGCTATTTCTGTTGAAGCAAGCTCAAGTCTACGAACAGCATTTTATTATGCCACACTTGGTATTGCACAGCCAGAAACAAACCCCGGTGATACGCTCAACCCAGCTTCAATTTTGAGCAATGTAACCCTACATGCAGATGAAAACAGTGACTATGCTGTGTCTGGCCCAACTTCCTTTATCCACGGCAACACAACTCTTGTCTGGGAAGATTTAACCAATGCCGTGTCTGACTCCATTTACTACTACTGGCTCAAGAATACAAAACTCACAAACCCATCGGCAGTCACACCAAACATTATGATGCCAGGAACAAAGCACCTTTTGTCTCCTTTTGTCGTTCGTCTAGGCGTACCTGTCGTCGAACTTTCATTTGATTCTGGAGTCACTGCTATTGATGACACAACGTATGACACTTTAGAGTGGATGAAAGCTTACGGAGATCCATCATTTACATTTCATCGAGCAGCAGCACAGGTATTTGCTAGGATAAATATCATAATGTTGATCTACTCGAATAGCTCTATGGTAGCATTATGCTCGCGTTTAGTGATTCAGTGTTTTTACCTTACGACTTTGTGGAATACACAAAAGACTTACGTTTGGGCAAGAAACAACTTGTGGACGCACTCCAAACTTTTAAGCCGTTTAGTTTGAATTTAGATCGCCTCGAAAGAGCCATTGCAGCATTTGAAAAGACTGCTATTAGCATCAACAAGGTATTCCTATAAAAGTTGACATAAATCTTACTCTTGAAATAGCAAATTTTGCAAATGACAGACGAAATGCTAGATGTTTTGAACGGCCAGCTTGTTGTTGATGTCAAGAGAGCCCGAGATATGAACAATCGTCTCATGATGACTGAGCGATCATTTCTATTTCCAGAAGGCCTTCCCGGCAAACCTTGGATGAAGCATGTACATACCTTTTCATCCATTAACATTTTCTATATTTGTTGTAGGCAATATATGGCCTTTCTGTGTGGAACGATTATAACGTCACACTCTTCCCTGGAGTATTCAATGCCTTAAGCGATGCCAATCATATCGACGCTAAACACCAACTTCACCGACTCTGTCGAGCAATTGAAGATGCAACAGATACACTTGCAACAGTGCAGCTTTCCTAAGAACGACACGCATAGTAGACGATAGTAGTCTGTCCTTTTCTTGTTTTTTTCTTTTTGAATCTACCTAGTACTGTACAATACCCTTAACTCTTCTTCTCTCATGTCTTTCCGCGATCTCACTTCTACTGGCACTTTTGAAAAATGAGATTTTGGCGCCAAAAGCAGACATTTGCGCATACAAAACTCTAGATATATGTAAATGATTGAAAAGTATACAAATATCAAGTCAAACAAAAATGAATGATATCACACTAAATAATCGCCTCAACTTCAAGTTAGCTCCATTAGTGTAATCATTTAGAGGATTTGCTATGAAAAAATTCTCATGGCATTTTGAGATTTGATCGGCCTCATGCAACTGAGTCGTCTTCGTCGTGCGTTTGGTCCTGTGCGAACTCATGCAATGTCAACTACAGCGTATGCAATGCCTCTTGTGGACATTGCCCCGTTGATGGATCCAAAGACGACAAAGCGCGAGCGTCAACCTGTGCTCGATGGCATGCTTGATGCATGCAAACGAGTTGGTTTCTTTACAATTCCAGTGTCGGTGCTTCCAGAGGGACTAATTGAACGCGTGTATATCTATTTGAATGCGGTAGATTAAAGCAGCTATTAGGTTTATCTTCGTGCAGATCAATTTAATGCTCTTCCAGAAGAAGTCAAGAGAAAGTATCATGTCAACAAAGTTCCAAACTCACGAGGATGGACACCATTATTTGAAGAACCATCGGTATGCTGACAATGAGAGTTTAAAGTTGTATAAAGTGATGTAGTATGTACCTGGCGTGATTTCGTACTTGGAAGGTTATGATCTTGCTCAAGAATTGCCTGTATCCTACATGGAGCGCGACAAAGGGTAAGAATTATACAAGAAGCAATAGTTTACAAGAAACATGGTAGACTTGGACCAAATGTGTGGCCAGAGGAACTACCAGAGTTCAAAAAAGATGTCCAAGGATTGTATGATACAACTACTAATGTCACGAATGCTTTGTTTGAGGGATTTGCGGAAATGTTGGATCTACCACGAGATACATTCCGAGTAATTGTCATTTCCACTTTTAATCTTACGTTTTTCTTTCTAGAAATTCAATACGATTGAAGCCCAAGCTTGTATGCGTTTGTTGACATACCCTGAGAACACAGCACCGATGGATGAACGCAATGTCGGTATTGCTGCTCACACTGACTTTGAGTGTTTTACTATCATACATCAAGTAATTCAATTATGATATATCTAGATCAATTTCTTTTCTAGAATAACTCGGGATTGCAATTGACGACCCTCGATGGTGGTTGGATTGATGCTCCCGTCATGTCCGACCGCCTTGTTATCATGGTTGGGGATGTCCTTGAGCGTTGGACGAATGGATACTTGAAAGCTACACCAGTAGTCTCTAAATGTACAACAAACACTTATATCCATTGTAGCATCGTGTTTTGAATACTCAACAAAAGCGACAATCTATCGTTCGATTTAATGGTGCAGAAGGCAAAGCTATTATTGCTCCATTGCCTCAATTCATTTCTGAATCCAATCCAACCAAGTTTGAACCAGTAACCCAACGCCAACACATTGAAAATGAACTTAACACTGCCTATGGTCATCTCCATGCTACTGAAAATGAAAAGAGTTCACAAGGTCAATAAGTACTTGGTGAGAATACGATATTCTAGAATATACTAGAAAATTGATTCTCAAATCGCAATAAATGTTGTGGAAATTTTGTTTCTGAGCACTATGCGTTTAAAGCATCCATACAAAGTAGCTTCGTACACTACCATCACTTGTAAAATTTCAACCAGACCATCAGTCAATACTAAAACCTACGTTAAAGACCATTTTGTCTCAAAGTCCTTACGTTTAATGATAAAACTTTTTATTTTGCAATCACGATACAAAACTCATAAAATTTGTACACCAATCAGAAAGGACACATCTTACACACTTAAATTCCAACCCTTCTTTGAGGTACAAAAAAACAAAGAAATTAAAGTCAAAATACGATTCCAACATCATTATCAAACAGACATCATTAACCTTGCCATTCAACCTTTTGAACGCATTGAAATGCTTCAATGAAGAAGCACCACGACAACGTGATTGATTTTAAATCCAGTAATTTTGTTTCTTAAACTTCGAGTTGCAACCATACAGAGAATCTATTAAGTTTTTTCCCTTCCAAAGTGAATACTTGTCATATATTAATTATACAAACTTTTATATGATAAAGTCAACACCAAGCATGAATCAAAGCTGGTTGATTGCAAATTAAGCCTGTAAGATTGATTAAGATAACTCTATTTTATTATCTAAAAAAATAAATGTGAGAATGAAGCCATTTATTTTAGAATAGAGGTAGTACCCAATCGAAGTTTTTAAATACTTCGATTTGTAATTCCATTGTGGTAGAGTCCACATGCAAATTTGACTTGAAAAGTTCATGGGCGCTCTTTGCTCTGGTCCTTGTAGCCCTGTGCGAATGAAGGGGGGTGAATTTGATGAGGAAACATGTAATGAGTCACCTAATGTGACTCCAGTTTGTGAAGTTGTTGTATTTGCTATGGTGGTTGAGCCTGTACAAGCTGTACGTTCATTGACAACAGAACCAACGACAACTCAACAAGACGATAAGAAAAAATTAAATAAACAAACGAAAGGACAAGAGAAAGTGTGGAAAGGTACACTTTGTTACGTGACTTTGATTGCTGATAATGCTTAGATACGACATTGTTGAAAATTAAAGCTAAAGACTTGGTGATTGCTGGAGCTTTGAGCAATGGAATCTATAGCTTTGTATCAAAAGCGAAATATAATGATCAACTTGTGGCTGTAAAAACAATAAAAGCAGCTGTGAATACAACAAAATTACTAAATCATGCAAGAACCCTGCATGCGTAAGCTACTATCATTAAAAGAGGATACTAAGTCCTTGTAGACTTCAATCGCAATACAATTTGCAGCTGATTGGAATCACTTGCAATACACACAAGATGGTATTTGAATATATGGACTTGGGCAGTCTTTCTACCTTATTAAGTGCCAAACGTTTAAAGAAGAAGCAACCATTTAAAGTATCCTCTGTCAATGTTGCTTTAGCAATTGCAAAGGGGCTGCAAGATCTTCACAATCACAATATCATTCATGGTGAATTAAACTCTCGCAATGTTTTGCTTTCGAGTCAAGGACAAATTAAATTATCCGATTGTGGGTTTGCTCGTTTAACAATGGAAAGCAATACTTCAAGCAAATGTACCGTTGGCAGTAAAAAGAAGCAAAAACATCGATATGTAGCAAGTGACTGTTTCTGGACTGCTCCAGAGAACTTGGCAGGTGAAGCTTTGAGTCGTCAATCTGACATCTACTCGTTTGGTGTCATTTTATCGGAGCTTGATACATTGGAAATGCCATATGCATCACACGATATTTCTTACTTGCAGCTTATCAATGAAATTCAAACTGGAAAACGTGTTCCAAACCTAAGTGCTTCTTGTGAAATCTGGTATCATACGTTGGCTATGAAATGTATGGTATTTAATCCTCAAGAAAGGCCGTCTATTGCAGAAATCATTCGAGTACTTGAACATCACAACTAATTATTGTAATTTATTATTTGAGTATGGTCTCTAAAATGGCTTGACTATATATTCTGACATGATATTCATTTCCATGCATTATGACACAATTGAACATGCCAAACCCATCTCACTCGATTGCTGTCGACATAAGCTGCAAGAGATCACTTTGCAATATATCGTATCTTCTCCACATCAACAGCAATACAACATCATGGACGATTCAGCGATCGTATAAAGACTTTGTCATTTTAAGACAAACTCTGCTTCATGTAACGAAATGTGACGAAGCAATTCATGAAAGTCTTGCATTGTTACCATTTCCAGCAAAACATTTGCATATATTTCAACGTCAAAAGCTATCTGTCTTTCTCGAGCAAAGCTTAGCATTGCGCAAGGAAAATACTGATCTTATGACTCTATTGAACCATTTTCTTGGTGTTGTTGAAGAAACCCCAACATTGAACTCTAAAAGTAATTCTGTCAAGAAAGAATATGCTACTATGCGTCTTCTTTCGCTTTCGGAGCTTTACAACGAAGATGATGTGGATGATATTGCGTTTGAATTAGGCATCTATGGTCTCAGTGCGACAGATATTTGTTTATTGTTGGAAATCCTTGTCAGGACTGCAGCAAAAGCACGTATTGGAGTCGATGGAGCGTATTCAATTGAAGATGGGAAGTTTGTATTAAACAAAGTTGCATTCATGCATGAAGTGCTACTGTTGTCGGAATCCTCGGCTGTGCAGTCCCTGTTAACAGTAAGTGGAATATGGTGGTGGTGTCGTATCATGACTGATTTGATCTAGGACAATATCCCTCGATGCCTCGAATTATTTGCGTTGCATGCATGGCAACACGACTAAGCTACTCATTATCGTAAATTACAAAAGAACAATAAATGACTTCCTAAGCTATACCATCATGACTTCCTCCAATATCACATCGTTGTAATTATCAAGCAAAAACGGAATCATGATGTCTGGCATGTAATCCTCCACCGGTTTAGGAGGTCGTTGTAGTTTAAACTTGGGTTGCAACACGCCTTTGATTTTATATGGCGAAATACGTTCACGTCGATGAAAACCCGCATCTTTTTTCTTTTGATCCAAACGTCGTTGATTTTCATTTGCTTTAGATCGATGAAATGTGCACAACTTATGTAGCGATCCATTTGGTTTAATATGGCGTGGCATGTTACATTTGCCCGTTCGATACAAACACGTTTTAATCGATTTGGGCATCGCTTTAGGTGGTGGGGCATGAAAGGTAAAAATTGGTTCAATTGGACGTGGTGTATTCACAAGAATGCGGGAAGATGGCGATGAGGGACATGAAGATGCAGTCGATGTATCATCACTTAAGCTCTTGGTTTCAACCGGTTCGTACGTCATGGCAATTTCCGGAATGCGCATCATGTGGGCTTGAAAGGAAGGCTACTCCTTCGATGTGCTGAAACGACTGGAAAATGGAAATGCGACGACGCAGCATTTCGAAATCCATAGCATGTAGTTCAAGATTCGATGCAATTGAAGCACTGCAAGAAGTTGGTCTGTTCAAGACGTTGAAGTCTGCATTTCAATCTGGTCCATTTTGTATCAACCATACTAAATAACAGATGAAAAATGCTATTATTTTCTTTCGAAACGTACATGGAACGTGCAATATGAGGAGGTTGCAAACTACTTTGCAATCTCGGAATTGCAGGACCCCATCAACTACCTGTCAAGATACATCCTGACTAGGAACAGATGATCAGATTGATGAGAAAGTAGCTTACGGTGAAAAAATCGAGGACCTGCTTCAGAAATTAAAGAAGAGATTGAAAATAAGCATTGAAATGCTTATGTGAGATACTATGATCTTCAATATCCAAAAAATACTCTTCCTCGGATTGACGTCAATCTTTTTGTACTACATGTGCTAAAGTGGATAGGTATTGGATCACTGAATTCCTGAAGTTAAATTTAGAGAAAAATTTACTAGTTAAAAAATGACAAAAAATACACAACTGAGTCCAATTGTACATCGCTTTTTAGGATTATCTCGTACTGATGCTGTATTAGAGATATCCTTTGAAAAAATATAGTACTTGCTATGCACGAAATAACGAGGAAGGATTTGTATCGGCTTTGGATACGATATTGGAATCGGTATTTCCCGAACAGAAATATCTCTTTCGATATTCATCATTGGAGCAGACAGTGGACTCTCGCGTGCGATTAACACCACTACGATCTCGTCAATCACGATGTGAACAATTTCTGACGTCGTATTGCCCTGTCCAACAAGTTGCACTTGGAAATCTCAATGAAGATGAGTGGGTGTTATTACTTAATGAGGATGCGGCTGGGATCCATGATCAACGCCATCTTCTGAATGCATTATCCATCTCTGTGGATGTGTATTTTATATGGGATCGTGCGTACACGGCTGCGCAAAAACAAGTTTTACCATATGTGTCACTGTGTTTTAGTCGATTTATTGCATATAATGTTAATACTCCAACGTGGACAGCTCCAGGAATCCTTTCATCATCAGATGAACGCAAGTTTTTAGGGAAATTAGCATTACTCCAAACCAACTCGTTATCACCATCCTATCTATTTGATTGCATACACAATCTCGTGTTATTTCGCACCGTGTGCGCAATGGTATGGCGTCATGAGAATCCTAAGAAACAAGATCAATCGAAAGCTGTGGCTGAAATCGCATTAGCCCTATTTGATGCTGTACAACTAACCAATTGTGGTATGTCCAGTTGACATTACTGGTAGGAACATGATATAGTGACGCCACAACCAAATATGATAGCCTTATCATCTACAGTACGAGCAATAGGAATACGAAATGGGAGGATTAATATTTGTCAACAGACCTTGCAAACACCACGTTGTTTGAAACAATGGCCAGCCACTATGTCGCCATCTACCAGCTTCAAACAGCAGTACAAGCAACGAAGAAAGGTTTACAATTTGTTAGAACAAACAGGTTAGACCTGTTAGAATTGTGCAGGTTAAATCCTCTACTAGTTGAGAATTCACAAAGATGGATACGAGATCATTGCTCTGTACAAGCATTAATGACTGCACAAACACAACGAGTTCCATTTGCACTAAGACGATTTGAGGTAGTTAGTTTGCTACGATGTCATGAAAAGTTGATTGTTTAGAGAGTGTTTTTACGTATGAAATATAGACTGATTTATAAACGATTTGATCGATGGCGAGCACAGGTGCATTGGGAGCGAATTCAATTTCAAATTCAAACTTTTTTTCGATTGTAAGGACTTTTACCCCAGTCTTAATCTAAAGCCAATTGTGGTAGAAAATGTGTTCAGAAATTATGCGTATGGGCTCGTTCACATGTACGACAAAAATTAGTACACTATGTGCAAAAATGGCAAACTGCAACCTCTGGTTTGCGAGAAGTTGAGCTATTAGCAGCTCAAATTACACTACAAGCTTGGTTTCGTAGCCTCAACATTCAAAGGCAAGTAGAACATTTTCGGAAACAAAAAAGTGCTCATGCTATTCAAATCACTTGGAAGCACTGGGTGAAATCACGATATGTTAAAAGAGAACTTGGTTATCTCAAATACAAGGCAGCAACTAGTCGGATAGAGCGATTTTACATTTGTTACCGATTTTGCTATCGAGATAAAGTGTCACGAATTGAAAATCGATCTGCTCGATTAATTACTCGTAGTATCCGCCAAGTAGCAGCTAAACGCACTACAAGTGGTTATCGACTTGAAAGGAGAAAGCGAAATCATGCTGCAATTAAAATTCAAAGGTGGTTCCGTCAACAAGTAGCAGAGTATGCTCTACAAATTCAGCAAACTCTCCTTCGGCACTATAGTGCACGAGTTCTGCAGAGACTAATGAAATGGGCTGCTTTGACATTTGTGATCCGACGACGAGTTGCTAATCGTCGAGTTTTACAACATAAAGCTGCTGTAAAGCTACAACAAGCTTATCGATCAAAATTAGCTAGAGCAAAGCTGTGGCAATTACGTGATGAAATTGAAGCATATTGTCGGTGCAAATTATTACAGGAAATGTGGCAAAGAGCGTCAGCTACATCTATTCAACAATGGTGGCGACATCGAAAGGCTTGGTGGGCACACACAAGAAAGGTAAATGCAGTGATTAAAGTGCAACAATGGTGGAGAAAATTAACCACAGTGAATATACAGTAAATAATCTCTAACTTCATGCCAGTTAAAATGAAGTTATCGTTAACACTAATCGGCAAGCTGAATCAATTGTTTACTTGTTCCTGCGCCATATCAAGTACACTAACGCTAAACTGTGTTTTACAGTAGTAATTAAATCAATAGTATTCGAACAACATGATGCATATCATCAGAATGTTTTAGCTTCAAGTCGTGTTGTGTTGGCATACACATGTGACAAAGCTGTCCATTTTGCCAGATTATCATCCAACACATCAAATTGCACATCAATCGGAGAAATAGGAAATATAAATCGAAAAAAGATCTTTTCATCCATCAAATATTGATAGCAATTACGATCTATTGATCATAATTCATGTTTTTACGGCATGAGGCGCGGCTTTATCCCTTGAGTTTACTAAACTCACGTTTACTCAACCTTGTTCATATAAGTTACAACATCAAAGTTCGCGCATCTCAAGTGCACTTGTTCAAAACATCAAAGATACAATTGTAATTGGTTAAAACGCCATGAACCTGTGGTCATTGTGTCCCTTCCTTCCATTATCCGGATTAGCACATGGCATTTGGGTGCTGAAGGGCACAGGTAGAAACTTCGATTTGTATTTCTTCGATATACAAATTTGTAGAGTCAACTGTTCTTGTGTAAAAAAAATTCGAAATCAGGTTATGATCGTGTTTGTTTGCTTCCATTAACCAAGCAGCAGGCAATAGGAATGAATCCTCCCAGCATCGACGAGCTTCCATCGGACGTGCGTAAAGCATTGCGTGTATATTGCATTGAGCCTCACGTTGCGTATGTTCTATTATTCGAAATGCAATAAAATGAGATCAACACTTTAGAACTGACACACGTTCGATGCATGCGCTTTTGAAGAACGAGTTCATCGTTGAGTCACTTGCTCCTACAATATATGTTCTCCCTCGACGAGGTCAACCCAATGCAGTGTTTTTAGTTATTGGGGCTATTATGATATTTCTTGGGGTTGCTGTGTATGATATTGGTTTATTCTACTTGATGTTAATACAATGTTGTAGTTCATTACTCGCTGCAATTGCACTTGACTATTGGTATAATGATATGCCAGCAGCTTGCTTATCATTGATATCACTTGGTTTTATAGCACTTCTTTTGGTCTCGGTATTATATCAACTCTATATTATAAAATGAATAACATCCATTAGATTATATCTAAACTGGTTACAGAAATCACTGATTTCTCGAAAACAAGGTTATTACTTCAAGGATATAATTTATTGACATGATTCTATCTATCGTAGGAATGCTTGCATTGTTTCTTCTAAACTCTCCTCCTTCAATCCTGACATCTTAGTCGGACATGGTTATGGATGTACAATTGTTTCTCAACTTATTGCTGATGGCAAGTGGGTTGGTCCCACCGTAAGTTATCGATGCATATTTTTTCTAATTTTATGGGCAAGTTACTTTTGGCACCTGACTCTACTCCTTCATCTCTTGGGAAGAACGTTTATCTTCAAACTTGTGGATGTACTAAAGTCACATCCTTGATGGTAAACCTAGTAAATCTCAGTCAATTCTCATCGTTTGCATTTCATCTAGAATGATGACGCTGTTCAAAAAATCCATTGCCAATGCAAATTAACACAAACTCAAATATTACACTTGGTGACTCATATTTTTAA
The DNA here is from genome assembly GCA_002081575.1 of Thraustotheca clavata. Lineage (NCBI taxonomy): Eukaryota > Oomycota > Saprolegniomycetes > Saprolegniales > Achlyaceae > Thraustotheca > Thraustotheca clavata. Next base: position 6,928 of record JNBS01000565.1, on the reverse strand, counting down.
TTCATTTCATTCATGCACTGCAATAGATAAATCAAGTGATTTCCAACGCCTCCATTGCTAATACTTTGCACAAAATATCTTAATTTTGATATATAATGTTTCTATTTTCGAATAAATTGAGTTTATTTAGACGAAAATATTTGAAAAGTCATCCGTTTGACTATATAAAGGACCCACCGTTGAAGCAGAAATCTAAAATTCCATCTTTTGATTGGCTCAAACATATTTTTTCAACGCTTGAGCAGTCACCGGAAATAAGAAGGAAGATGAACGAGTTGGTTATGAGGGTGATGGAGTCTTCTACTCGAAAGAGCCCAAAATTTTACATATAGAGCTATTCATATCCTTTACAAAAAGGACTTGAAGAAAATGAAAAGTCATAGATAACATATATCATATGAACGGGGTTGGGGGTTTCATCCAATTCCAACTGGTAGCAAAAAACCCACCATTCAAGTGTCATTTTTCATTTTTCGAATTCCAGAGAACAGTAAAAAGTTAATATGTGCCGCCCGATCGAAACCATGATTGGCAATGCCCCCTTTAATGTTGGCATAGCGTTGTACCAGCTACCTCATACGCAGCTCAAGCCTATACCTTTGATGAAGTGTCTACCTTGTTTACCGCAAGTGAATGTATTTACATCTCACCCACCAAAGCCCATCTATCAACCCGAAGAAAACTTGGATGTTGATACTGGTACATTTGATGACCTTGTGGCTTACACTTTAGACCATGAAAATGATGAGACTCTATCTGCTAATGAAGCGTTTGACAAATCCGAATTGGATATTTTGTACACTTTTTTGTCTGAACATGAAGAACCTGTGGTTGACATTTCAGTTAAAGATGATGATGGTGTTTTGACGTTAAACCTCCTTGATGATTCTCAATTGGATGCCATGTTGGATAGTGAAGAACTTGAACAAGAGTTGAATGAAGTCAAGTTGCTTCCCCCTCCAGGTTACGTTGAACCAAAAGAAACTTGCTTTGAACTTGATACTGAAATCAGTGGAAAGAATCGTCGTCTTTGCAAGATGGAAGGCTGCCATAAACGATCCCGATCCCATGGTCTTTGCATTGCCCATGGTGGTGGTCGTCGATGTGCAGTCGAAGGCTGTAACAAGAGCAGTCAAGGTGGCAACCTATGCATCAAACACGGAGGTGGCAAACGCTGCGAAATACAGGGCTGTGAACGGGCTGCACAATCCAACATGTTGTGCAAAGCCCATGGTGGTGGTCCACGATGCTTGTTTGACGGCTGTGACCGTAGCTCTCAAGGTGGTGGCTATTGTCGATCCCATGGTGGAGGCAAGCGATGCTTGTTTGAAGGCTGCGACAAGGGAACGCAACGAGGTGATTTTTGTGCTCTTCACGGTGGTTCCCGATTGTGTGGTGTTGCTGGTTGCATGCGCAATGATCGTGGTGGTGGGTTTTGTGCCACTCATGGCGGTGGAAAACGTTGCTCGGAGCCTGGCTGTATGAAGCCATGCCGTCGCCAAGGCCTTTGCTCGGCCCATTTCCGATTACACACGGAGTAATTCCATTGAGGTGGCAGAAGTAATTTGCCGATGTATATTTCTATTTACCACCGTGTACAAATGCATATAACATCCTTCTATCTTAACCAAGATAACTCTGGTTCATGTTTACATTTTCATTATTATGTGTTAAGTATAAGAGCATGAATGGAGACTTCTTCATGTATCGTTGACACAGGTGTGCTATCACCCTAGAGAAGTGATAAGAAGAATTTCCCAGAATGAGTTTAGTACAAATAAATCCTTGAGAAATGGATTGTTAGCATGTTCCTTTTGCAGATCCATTGAGACAGTCAAATCATGCACTGAACTTTCCATACTTCTTGATGGTGGACTTGTATTTTTTTTTGCTTTCTTACTCCACTCTTTATGAGTAGGAAATGATGTCATTTCACTTAATGTATCTGCATATTCCTGATCAAGATGACAATAATCACTGTAAGAATGGGACTTGGTAGAGGAGCTATGAGGAGAAGATTCTGATGTTGTAGTAGCGCGTACATGTGCAGGAATTGCCATTGGTTGTGTTTGTTCTTGGTTAGGAGGTGCAAAATAAGCTTCTCGAATATTGCTAAATGGGTTTAAAAGGTCATCATCTTCATTCACCTGAACATCATCCTCAGGAATAGAAGTTTGCAATTCCAATGTAGGTGCTTTGACTTGAAAGGATGGTGACTTGGCTTTGGGTGATACATGATCCCTTGGCGATGTAGTAGCTGAATTAGGTTTGGATTTGCTGAGTGAATCTTTAAACAATGCATCATCTTGGAGAACAATCGAGTTGATAATGCCATGAACATACAAACTCAAGTCATTTTCAGCTCCTTTAGCTCCAATATCTCCAGTCAATGCATATTCCATCAATAGACTATTTGCAATCTCAGAATTCAATAAAGCTTCAATTCTTTACCTATTTGCAAGAATGACAAGTTCCGTGATTTGACCTAAACGTTTTTCCATTTTCGTATTCCAATCTTCCAGTCCAATAATCCATCGTCCTAAACTCCTTTAACCCTTTACAATCGTATTCAATTCTACCTGCATCTGCTACATACGCTACACTCGATCTACAAAACAATAAGTCTCATATTCCTCTTCAAAAAGAAACAATACTGCAATTCTTCACGTATTGCTTCACGATATTCATAACATCGTCGTATTAGCTTTCTCGCAGCATAATTCACCACTACATATTCATAAATGAATGCATTTAAAAGCTATATACCAACCATCAGGGAGATTATCCTGGGTGCGTTTAAAGAAACCTTCGTAATATAAAACCTCGAAGCTCGTTAATCTTTCTCGATTGAATACAAGTACTTACCTTCTTCATAAAGTTAGATACATTCGATTCAAGGCATATAATCCCTCCAGCTACAGTCGTCACGCTCTTGGAGATGCTCGCGACAGTCTGCGTATGGCCAAACCAGCTCGTCATCTTGGAGAAATTACCGTTTTAATCATCCCACCGCGTGTCTCTGCTCCTCTCACATGAAAAAATATGTCTACTTTAACCATCTTAAATAACTATTCACAACATAATCAATATGACTGCAAGTGTCAATATTGCTGCTAGATTGCTTATCGAGAGCGCTGCGACTACAGGACGTGGTTCAGAAGATGGATTTAAAGGAGACACAGCTTGGAACGTATCGATGCCAATTGAGATTGCAAGACGACCAAACTCTTCCAACGCAGGTAATGAGCGTTCGACGTAGTGACCACTTGGAGCTGCAGTGAATGGTGATGCAATGAGCGCCAGAAGTACAAGCCATCGAAGCCACATCAGGCACGTTGGATTATGACCACCACGACTGTTTTTAAGCTAAAGTTAGCGACGCTTTATATATAGAACGAATGGACGCGATCAGGTACTTTGTTACGACGACACTCCATTTAATTGCACACGTCTTGTTGAGCTCTTCTTCACCAGCGTAAATCTATACTTTGACTATGAAAATTGTATAGAAATGTAGATGGATTGGATTTGGTATTGAATATTTTGTATTATTATCTGGACGAATGGGAATCTATCGTGGATTGTATTTATTTGGTTTATTCATTATATAGTTTTAAGTTTTCAATTGTATTGTTTAGGAAGTGTGATGCATGGAATTGGTTTTTGCATTACAATGATTTATCTATTTGATAATTCTACAAAACAAAGTATTCCTCTTCTTCCTTTTATGTAAGAATATTTACAAGTACTAAATGAATTGTTTATTTGTAGCATTTGTCCAGCATTGATTAGCTTTTGTATATTAGTTCGTCATCATGGAAATGAAATATGGAGCATTGGGTTGACTTGTTTTCTACGTAAAATGATTATTTTTATGATTGTTTATGAGTATTTTGTAGGTATTTATCAAACATTCAAGCACTATTTTCGCTTTTATTAAGATAAATAGCGAATTGAGTTTATATATCTTTCAATGGCAATGGATTTAATACACAACTCTACTAAGTTTTGGATCAAAATAACTTTCTTATGACTTTAATTTAGACTTAAACTTTCTTATGACTTAAAAAGTAGACAAAATACTTCTTTCAAACTCAAATTGCATTGTAATTACAAGGTGAAGATTTACATATTGAAAGTAGATTTGAAATACTACCTACCAACTTGATAAATGATATTCAAGTGATTGGTTTAAATAGTGTTAAATTGTTTTTTATTGGGGTTATTATTCATTGTGAAATAGTATTAACGATGGACCACACAATGGAACATGAAGAAATCGAGGACTCGATTGAACCTGTTTACCTGGACTTGGAAGAAAGAGAATTGTATCTAGTGAAGCTACCTGTACTTAATTATCTATATCTGACGAGTTCTCATCGTATTTGTGTAGAAAGAACTTGGAAACTCTTGGAAAAACATCACTGGCAAGCAAAGATAACAAATGAGGATTTAATATTTGTGATAGAAAGCGATATTTTGCTTGGAACACTTCGTATGAACAAACGAGATAACCTTGGACGACGAAAGGTTGGTGATATGAATGAATTTAACGTGTTTATGAGAGTTATAGGGCATCTTGAATGTGAATACTGCTACTTTGACCGATGAAATTCCTACAGAATATCGCACAGAACTCTCTAAGTCAGATTTAGCTCTTAAAGTGTTTTCACAAGATGGTTCGGGACGTATGGCTATTGAAGGAAAAGTTACTGAGTCATGTTCGATGATGCCAAATACAGGAGATCGCTACAAGAAACAACTTGGCCTTCGTTATTACAACTCGATGCAAAAAGGGTATATATATTGTTGTCTTTCAAAGTTAAATGCTTTATAGAACTGTTGTTTCCCTTGAGAGTGCTCCTAAACAAATTAAGGGCGGTATTACAATGAAAATTCCAAAACCTCAAGAAAATGAAGAAGATGTGAATGATATTTGTATTCAAAAGTTGTTATCTTGTTTATAGGATGAAGATGATGGAAAGATGAAGGGCCCAGTAGAACCATCAAAGAAGATCAAGATGGATCGGGTACTCTATTCTTTGCTATTGCAATATCTCACACAATTGACAATAGGAAGCCTTGAAGAATCAAATCTTCCATTGCTTTGAACGCCAAGAGTACTGGACTCTCAAGGACTTGAATGCTCATTGCCGTCAACCTGAGGTATTTTATCATACCAAATGTAGCTCAATGTGTTTTAGGCATACTTGAAAGAAATCCTTAAAGAAATCTGCAATTATCGCAAGAAAGCTCCTAACAAGAGCTGCTACGAGTTACTACCCCACTATAAAGATCAAAAGTCATAAATGCTGCATGAAGTATCCTTATCCTAAAGGTTCACTTTATTTTGATATCAAAGAGATTGAATTTATTGTAGGTGTAAAATTTCACTTTCAACGATGACAAAGAGAATTTCAGCTTTTCTTTTAAATGCTAAATGTATCAGATATTAAGCTTAATTTGTGCTTTAAGTAGCAAGATTTTCAGCATTTTTCAACGAGCTCGCGTTGAGTGACAGGCTCGTACTTGGCTGGATATCCTTTAGAAACAAAAGGTGGTAGAGGTTCGATGATAGCACTACGCTTAGCTCCTGTAAAGCGAGCTATTGATTGCTTTTTTTCAGGTTTGTCATATACCAAATGCTAGAATATACGTGAATGGCCATTTTTTCAACTAAACTTACTGGTGTAACTTGTAAGAAGCCATTTGTCCAACGTTCCATGACTTCAATTAAGCATAATGACAAGGCGATCTGCCTCAATAGGTACATCAATGAGCTCACCTTGCAAAGTTTTCACTTGCAAACCATAGTTTGTCTATACCAGTGTTTAGCATAATGACATTCCCGCAATATTTACTTGATGAAGAATAGTAAAGCATTCAAAGTCGGTATGTTCGGAAATGCCAATTGTTGAGCCTTTCTTTATGGTTAAATTAGCGGATATGTTAACAATCGCATATCTGCTTGAGCATCATGAGTATAGAATTTCTACAATATGCCAATTATGACTGATCAATTTTCAGACAAATGTACCAGAAATGTATTTCTTGGTAAGTCAAGCATGTCAACAAACCCAAGCAATAAACCACTTGAATTATTAGACATGGCATCGTGCAATGCCATAACATCAACTTTGAACTCATGAAGCTCTTCTGGCCATACATTAGATCCCAGTCCAGCCACAATACAATAACTTTTTGATCATATTGTGATCTTAATAACGTTGTCAATGGCCAAATACGATGGTGGTAGTTCCTTGGCAATATCAAAGCCTTCCAGGTATGACACGATTCCAGGAATGTACTAAATGCACAAAGTTGATCAAAATCACACTTATTTTTACTTACAAGGCTTGTCAAGCAGTGGTGTCTAACCACGTTAATTTGGTACATTTTTTAGGTGATACTTGAGCTTGGTGGCAAGAGGTAAAGCATTAAAAGCATCAACATGTTTATACACCTAAATGAATAATTACAGTGGTGTGCAAACCATTTTAACAACATTTAGATAGAGTTAGACTTTAAAATGAAGTATGATATTAGTGATTACTTTAGTAGTAAATTTTAGTAGTAAATTTTAGCAAAGGTTGTAATATACAACCTTAACTAGAACCTAAATGCACAAAACAAATAATGACAACTTACAAGTATACAGTAGAATACCATTGCTCATTTGTTGCTGCTTTTTGTTATTTGTGATAATGATAAAAAAGATTTAAGGAGAAAATGAAGTGGCAAAATGACATTGAGAAGAATAGCAATGTAGCATTCATTGTTAAAACTTGATAATGATAACTCTAAATCAACAATTTCAATTTACATGCATGATCACATGCAAAATCAACATCTTTCTTTTGTATTTGGTACAAGAAATGAATATGTTGTACGTAGCCATGAATAGGGAGCAAAATAATAGATCGGAAGA
>JNBS01000564.1:0-10487 GCA_002081575.1 Thraustotheca clavata | reverse complement strand
CATTAAGAGAAATAGGAGCCCAAATTGAAAAGATCAATAGGGAAGTAGCTTTTATTTCGGAGCACATCGGATAATTGACTCAATCACACGAACAATTAGATGAAAAAGTTGTTTAAATGAGTCAAATTATACAAAATTTGCAAGCACAATTAGCAGCGATGTCACAACACGCTATAAATTTGCAAAATTAAGTTGAAAATAGCCTGAGATGTGCCCAAGCAAGTGACAACAACACTCGTGGACGATTATCCAGATTGTGATGTTCGTGGACCACAACCAAATTTAATTAGACAATTTCCACCATCGAAGCTCGATGTACAAATTGCGAAATGTCATAAGCAGACGCCATTTCCAACGTATACTGAAAATGATAATGATGATATTGAAGTCTTTGCTTTGAAGATGGTTGCATGTTACGGGGCATTTGATTTATTATTTCACAATGTAATTGTGTGGGGAATCTAATGCATAACCACTTGGAGAAAAAACAATCACTTGGCTTATGAAAGAGTACGATTGAAAAAGGAAATACAGCACTTTAGTTAACAAGATGCGAGGAAGGTTTATCACAAAGTCAAAAGAAGGCATGACAATAGAGATTTTCATCAATTTGAATCAAGAGATGAAGTTGCTTGATCAATACGTTGAGCAGCAATGAAGAATTTTCTGACAACTTTAGACAAATCAAGTTTAAGAAGGGTTTGTCATCCCAAACACTGAAATTGCTTTTGATGACACGTAAATATCCAAGTTGGAAAGCTCTTGTCGAGGATGCCTGTACCTTACATGCATCAGAGAATCAACTGAATTCTTCGTAAATGGAGCAGATTTTTGTGGGATCTCCTATGATTTTATGAAGAAATGTCAATGAGAAAACCACATCATGGAATATGGTACATTTACCATAACATTTGGGAATGGTAAAACAGAAGAAGTACAAAATAGGACAATCAAATTGAAATTTTGGATCGATGAACTTGAAGAATGTGAGCTTCATTTTCAGATTTGTTTCGTACCAAACTCTTGCGATTTACTAATTGGCAAGTCATGGAATCAAAAAGTAAAACCAAATATCGATTGGGAAACAGATCGCATCTACAATCAAAAAAAGTTATCCCAAATATTAAAGAAAGGGGAACAATGTACGATACCCAGAAGCAAAACAAAGTTGATATTTGGAGACAAAGTGAACCTAGAGGAGTTCATTATTGTCAAAAATTTGGATTAACAAAAGTTATTAAGCCACCAAAGGCAAGAAAACTTTTTCGACAAAGCAAGCCGAGTTGGTTATTATCCTCAATTTGGCAAGTCGAAAAGGTCAAAACAATGCAATTGCAAAAGATTCGGACAAGACAACGAGGTAACTATCAACTTCAATGGAGTCATGTGAAAAGATTCCTGTTTTTGACCCATTGCTCGAATTTACTGACATCTTTAAAGATAAATTTCCACCTGGTCTTCCAGCTCATGCAGAGCATGAAATTGAATTAAAACCAGGCACCGCTACAATCTTTCGACAACAACGGCGATTGCCACTCGAACAAGAGCAAACTGTTCGGGACTGGATCAAAGAAATGCTTCGAATTATCTTGATTCGGCCAAAGAAATCACCTCATGGAGCACCTACTTTTTGCATTAAGAAAGCAGTAGGATGGAGAATAGTACATGATTACTGAGCGATGAACGAAGTTACAATTCGGCAAACATCCCAATGCCAAGAAAATACTCTATATTCGATCGCTTGTCGGGCTCACGTTGGTTTTCAGCTTTAACCTACTTTCAGGGTATTATCAAGTTCGAATGAAGGAAAAAGATATACCTAGTACAGCATTTCAAACACCAGAGGGGTTGTTTGAGTGCTTAGCAGTGCCAATGGGTCTGTGCAATGCTCCTGCAACTTTCAATAGAATCGTAATGAAGATTTTTGAAGACCTATACAAGGATACAGCCACATATGTAGATGACATTTATACCTTCACCAAAGAAGAATCAACTGATTATCATAAAGTTTCATTTCGACGCGTAATTCAACGCTGCAGAGACAAAAAGCTCTATTTAAAACTTTCAAAATCATTCATTTGTTCAAGAGAAATACCTTGTCTTGGTGACTTCGTTCGCTGTGATGGTGTTAAAGTGGATTCTGACAAAGTTCGAATCATTCAAGAATGGCCAGAACCGAAAACATCGCATGAATTACAATCCTTTTTGGGAACCACAGTCTACGTGCAAAGATTTGTAAGAATTACAGCGAAATTAGTGCACCACTGTTCAACTTTATAAAGAAAGCTTCGAAAGTCGTTTACTGGACGCCACAGCGAAAAAGGCATTTATTGCACTGAAAAATGCACTATCGTCACCGCTTACTTTGGCATTAGCTGATTTTTCCAAGAATATTTTTATTCGTACCGATGCGTCTCAGTTTACTATCGGTAGGGTATTATGTCAAATGTACCCTTCAGGGGAGGTTGAAGTCGAAAGACCACTTGCTTTGAAAAATGATCCAAGCAGAGCAGAACTATCCTACTCGGGAAACGTCGGCCATTATACACGGCTTAAGGATTTGTCGTGTATACCTGTTAGACAAAGGATGTAACGTTGAGGCTGATCACGCTTCGTTGGAACGTGTACTAAAACAAAATTCACTTAATCGACGCATTGCTCGATGGTACAACCTCTTGGCAGAATTTAATTTGGAACTTCACCACATTGCTGGAAAATCAAATGTAATTGCAGATGTTATATCAAGGCATCCAAATTTCAAAATTGATTTCCTACAAGTACAAAATCAACAAATAAATGCAATGAGAGCATTGAGACCCACCACAATCAAGCAATTGATTCGTCGAAGTCAAGAATTACATTTGTCGTCGCTTTATACAAAACTGAATGGCATCAGTCCTATGAAAATTGAAAGAAGAGAATATTCAATGGTTGATGGACTTATCTTTATAACCATTGACAACAATGATCATATTTTGATTCCTAATGATGATCAAGAACTTAAAAACACCATCATGTACGAGATGCACGATAAAAGGCAAAACACATATAAAGTCCATTCCAATACTAACCCAATGATTGGTAGGTATATCCAATGGCTTAAGAAAACCTGGTGGCTTACCACGTCTGCTTTTATTGCGTTGACAGCTCTCACAAGTATTGATATACTTGATAATTTCACGACTCATTCTTTTCCAATAAAACTTCGATGCTATTGAATCCAATGTTTTCGATGTCCCTGGGTGGGTAATAAAGCCTTACTAATTGAGCGTCTAAAGAATTGTGGTAAAGAATTTTTCATTGTTCCTGTTGCTGAGGAAGGTTTCGAGTGGAATAAGGAAATGATTGAGATTACACTCGAAGTTAGATACATAAATCCATACATCGTGCAAAGCGTTAAAATAGCAAGAAACAACAAAGACATAGCACGAACTTGGGCTCTGATTACTTTAACTGTAAATGCTGAGGTTTCAGCCAAAAAAGCATGGGGAGTCAACAAACTGCAGCCTTTGGCACAGGTGCAAAAAAAAAGAGCTAGACAAACTGAAATCGTTGTTTCAAGAAAAGAAAAGGATGTTAGAAGCTACTGGAAATGGCTCTTAGGCAGATATCAATGGCCAGGACTACACTAGCGATCTTGAAACAAGTAATGATGATGATAGAAGCATACTACACAATTACAATAGATCTTACGAAAGCATGCTTGGCCAGGCTGCTCCTATATGGGACTTGTGCAAGCTTATGGGTCTCGGCCTGGGCTTAGTGGACGTGCGCTTCTTGATACCGAGCTTTCGCAATCCAATGATGTTGATAGTGACCAGCAAGATGATGCATGCTCCGAAACGGCCAAAATAAAACGACCCTACTCAAATACTGCTTGTGAGCAAGAAATTGATGACAGAAATGAATAAGAAAAAAACTGCAGAACAAGTTCTCTCGGATGGAATGGAAAATGGTATGAAAGCTTGAGCTAATGCATTGCAATCTCGTTCAAATGATCGCAATGAGTTAAATTGATTAGACAAATTGCAAGCACTTGTTGAACAGCAACCAATAACTAATGATCGGCTTCTACAATTTATGGAGAATCAAATACAAACTAAAAATGCGCTACTATAGATTTGCAAAATAATACATGAAAGTTTGTCTAAACCTTTTTAATAAGAAAATATTGTTTACTCATTTAACCAAGAGTAGTTATTTCTGCTATTTGATCATAACGATGCAATCCAAGTTCTCGTTCTTCATTAGTGTATTTCTTAATTAAATGATTTCGTTTGTTCATAAATGTATGGGTCGTAAGCTTCAGACGATGTAAATGTCTCGTCATTAACATTAATGCACATATTGTGCAATACGACACAAGCATTAATCATTTCAAATTGGCCGCATGCGATGACTAATCCAATACACGGTGCAAACACATCCATCGGGTATTCAACAACCCAAATGCGCACTCTACAACAATTCTTGTCCGTGAATGGCGGTAATTATACAATCGTTGCTTTTTCGTGAGACTTTACGAGAATTTGAGCAGTCTTTAATGTTTTTATATGGAGCCATTAGAGAGATGTAGCATGCAATACGTACATTTTCAATTCCGTATATTTCATATGTTGTTATCAAAAGCATCACAGCCCCTTTAGGAATTTATACTAGTCACTGTGAAATTGGCTATTTGTGCGGAATGCACTCCACATCCATAAATTCTTGACCTCGATTCTATTGGCTAAAAAAGTTTGACTCGCTACTCACGATTGGATACAGTACAATACATTTTGCAAAATGACACGAAAAATTGGAGCAGTGCCGATGACTTGGTATTGCTTCGTTAAATAAGCGCTGATTTACCCTTCAAAGCGAAGCGTGGTATCTTAATGGATGCTTTGAATGACTGTGCTAAAACAATTTGCGATGTACCAGAGTTCGAGAGACCAAACATTGATGGCAAAAAATCGCAACAACGCTTTAACATTTTGATTGAACAGCATCGTGAGTACAATAAAACATCTCAACGAGCATCCGGTATTGATCAAGAGGAAGATGAGAAAAGTTATTTTACTTGATGATATAATGACTGCGCACGATGATTTCAAGGCTGAAGAAGTCGAGAAAGCAAAGTCACATGAAGTCAAAGAAGCTATTGGATCAAAGCGATGGTGCATTTGTCCGAGACCAAGCCTTACAAAGTCTTGGCAAGCGTATGCGCGAAGAAGACGGCGATTCAAAAGGAACTAGCAATAATATCTTGAAAATGATTGAGCTTATACATGAAGATAACAAGCAAGAGCAAGAAATTAGCCAACGTCAGTTTGACCTCGAGCCAGCAGTGCGACGTTTGGAACGTGACCAGCAATTTGAACTAACACGAATGAATAATGAGGATATGCTTCAATTTGATGCAAGTTTTGTTGAATAATTAGCAAAAGATTATGTAGTAAGATTTCATTTTGAAGTGATAACTTGCAATATAACATGCAATTGCTTTTATATACAAATTTCAAACAATATTTGCAATGCAAAATCTAATTGATTATTGTTTAATTCATATAACCTAGATACTGAAAGCATAATTTTTGCTTGTTGTTTAAACGTTATATATGCCCACAATGACTTCATAATGTTGAAGTTCCACTCCGCTGCTTGACGAACACAGCTCATTGTTGAGTTGAATAGCTTCATTTCGCTTGTCAAGTTATTTCCTTTGTATCCACTAAGAATGTGACTGCATACACCGTATGCAGGGTCACCATAGATGAAGTAACCTTCCATTTCAGTGCAAGATTGTAGCTTGTTTAGCAGTTTGCTATGACGCAACATCATGCTGTCGTGTCGCCTGCCCTCCAAAGGGCCAAAAAAGCTTATGCATAGTCCATCAGGTGTAGTAACAGCTTGGTAGGTCAGACAATGTGCACCTTTGTGCCCACTATAGACGTGTCGTTGAAGGTTCCTTCCTGTTCCATCCATCCATCACAAGTTATTCGGCATGTCAAAACTTTGGTTCCTTCAATGAATCCACATACATTGGAACATGGCGTTCCCATAGCACTAACAGCATGACAGTAGCGAAGTAGATTTTGTCGCAAACATCCTTCAATTAAGATAGAGTGAATTATACCATTTCTTGTACAATAAATCAATAGTAAAAACAAAAATATGGCACAGTGCTTCACGTGATCGACCGAATGTCGACGTCATGTCGAAAAAACACGAGGATAGGCTAGTCGATTATGAACAATAGCTAAGGCTTCAATTCGTTGCACTCGGCATGTTTAGGGGGTAATAATCACATTGGGTAAACCAATAAGTACTGCAAGCTTCTTTATTCCTTCTACATCAAACCGAAAGGATAATACTGAGCCAGCATACGAATTCGAATCAAGATTAAAGCTAAATTCGGCACCAAAGGCCTTTCGCATGTGTTCGAAGCATTTCCATCAGTACTAGACGCCTTTGGCGCGATGACCTACACAGCAGCAACAGATACTTGATGTTCACAGGACGTATGCAGAATGGATGGATGTGCAAGTTGATGAAAAATTTATGTCGTTAATGAAAAAGAATTCGCTACACTTCAAAATTTCATTCCGTATGTTTATCCGTTTAGAATTTTTTCCGGAACGGATAATTATTACAGTTCTTTGCTACATCTCTCTATTAACCATGGCATTATTCTGTAGCCACTATCACCAAGCATAATAAAGCAAGACGGTATCAGTTGACGAGCTGCATTTCCCCATGATGAGCCTGCCCAAACAGATTGATCGTTCGAAGACCCTGGGCGTTAATATTGATCTAAATCGCTTTTTAAAGTCAACGATTCCTTGCATGTTGTATCCCGGCCAACCACGCTTTGTGTAAAAGCCTTCATGGTCATCAGGTCGCTCAATCTTAATTAGCGTACCATCCACAGCAAGTACTGTGTCGGGTGACAACATGGTCTCTTAGCAAAACCCTGAACAAGTTCCAACCATGCTGGCATGTCAGTAGCTTCAGGGAGCCGTATTTCTTCATTATGTATTTCTAACAAACAATCTTCAATTTGATTCACAAAAAGTACTGCCTGCGTTTTGCAAACACCCATCATTTGCCCAGCGGCATCCATACTATTTCCAGTCCCAAAATAGCATAAAGCCACTGATAATCGCCATCCATTATCAAATTTTGCATTATATGGAGGCGAACCAAACTTCTTAATGTAAATAGGTGTAATTCTCCACCTTATATATTCAAATGCCTTAGGTGAAACTCTAACAGTGTTTTTGAATCTAATTAGTCATGAGCATTATGTATATTCATATTAAAACCTTGTTGGAGATCGTCTTTTCATCATATCTTCGTAAAAATTTGTGTTTATTGTTGGGAATTATTCATTGGCTGATGATAGAGTCCTACCGTCCAATAGTGTTGTGGAGGCGAGGCCGATACACGAGTAGCACACTGCACAAAGGACAGCAGCTTCATCGTTGGTAAGCATTTTCAAAACTGGGGTATTAGTTGACTTCGACCAAAAAATTTGAACACTTCTTGTTCGCTACATAGAAATGCATTTTGAATTTGGAGTAGAGGTGGCAAAACCTTGCAAATACCACGTTCTTAGTAATTTGTGATGGATTGACCAAAAGAGCTCACTTCATACCAACACTTTCAACGTTGGACGCAAAACAATTGGCAAAATTATTCACTAAGGAATAAATTAGACATCATGGAATTCCACAATGCAGTGTATCTGATAGAGACGTAAAATTTACATCGTTGTTCTGGATTGAATAGAATCGGTTGACTGGAACGACTTTGAAAATGGCCACTGCATATCATGAACGTACGGATGGGCAAGCGGAAAGATTGAATGCTATCTTGAACGCGTATTTACGCCACTGTACAAGCTGTCATTCGAATCAATGGGTCAAAAAATTACCATTTGCAGAGTTTGCATATGATAATACCAAACAATCGACGGTCGACATGATACCGTTTGAAGCAGATTTGGGTTGTAAGCCTAAAATCAACTTAGACATTCAACTTCCAGATAAATCGTCTCCTGCAACAACGTTTGTGGTGGTAATGCAATCAACACTTCGATAACTGCAAGTTAAGTGTCGTCAAGCGACCGAACAATTGCAAGAATACTATGATAAAAGAAGAAAAGACCAGAAATTTGAAGTTGAACAATTGGTTCATTTATCTACCACAGATTTATCAAAACAAAATAGGTACCAGTACAATGAAGCTTGGACCAAAGTGAATTGGGCCATACAAGATTATTGAGAGATTAAAAGATGGAAGATCATACAAGTTAACATTCCAAAGCAATTGAAACTACATTTAACCTTTCACACAATGGTATTAAAACCTTTTAAGGATAATGCCTTTAGAAAGAAAGTACTTCCTACTGTACGATTGAAAGATGGCCAAGAAGGACATCTAATTGACAAAATTAGTGGCCACAAGAAAAAGAAAGGCAAGTCATGGTTTAAATGTGAATGGATGGATGGCACAATGACCTGGGAACCATTAAAAAAACCTTGCCTATGTTCTTGGTTTGATTCAAGAATTCTGGAACTCAAGAAAAAATAAGTAAATGTCTTTCAAGGGTGGTTGTGTCATGATATTGTGTCATTGTTGAAAAGAATGTGATGTTGACTCAACTTTATTGATACAAGGATGATGGACTACTCAAGGTGATCAAATAAAACGTATCTTATCAGCTTGACAAGATACAGTAGTTTCATATCTTTTATATTTCGTTTGTATAACACTTTACAATATACGATCTTTGCACACCTCCATCCATTGTCGTGAAGTCCTATATCAGAAACGACCTTACATCTCCCTCTGCTTACAATATCGCCTCATTCCCTAAAACCATTAATACAATTATATTTACTTATACCTTTCTTCCAACTTGTAATAGCAAGTCTAATTGCTGTAGCTTTGTCAAGTGTACGTGAATCCGTGTTAACCATAAAATCGAATAGATCGCGTTGTATTTGGCGCTTTAAGGGTCCAAAACTGCAATATTTAGTGGCTGCACAAGGTGCAGTTCGGTGGGAGACAGACAAGCAAAACACCAAGCGATAGGGCAAGTTGGACAGTTTGCGGTGCAAAATGGGCACCATACCCATCAAGTCTAAGTAAAACAGGGCGAACAACATGGTCTGGGATCAACTGAGAGAAGAAATTTAGCCACATAAGTAAGACATCGCCTTTAATAAGGCCACTTTCAGTAGCAACAATATTACCATTATTCAAAGCACTAGCAATGTTTGAATCAACACCCTTACCGGGAAAAATGAATAAAGGGGAAATGAGGTGTGCACTGGCACTAGCACATGCAACGTAGGATATATGGAATGACGCAGCCATCGTTTTAATCCACACATTAGTAGAACCTCTGGCTGCGATAGCTTTTCTCGTTTTGGTATGACAAGTAGCCACTTTCGTCCATGTTGTAGACTCTTGAAGCATCGAGTTTATGTGATATAACGGGATGTATCATTGAATTAAACAATTGGGTCATCATATCTTGATCAGGTTTGTTTCGACTCTTAGAAATTACTTGGGCAATACGGTTAGTGAGGATATTATGTCGATTCATCAATCTTTTATACCACCCATCTGCCATAGGAGGTAGACCAAGAATTTTGCACATCACATTTGCCTTGACTAGAATAAAGTATCTGGCTACAGGATATCCACACCCTGGATCCCCAGAATCCAAGCGACAAGATCATTCTCGATTTCAAAAGTCACTCTTGGTGGAGGTCCTCTTCTTATGCTGGCATTTTCACCTCATTCCCAACTTTTCTTGTATCGGGATAAAGATCTTGGTGGGATTCCCGTGGCAATGGATATTTCTCCAGGACCATCACCATTCTCCCACATTTGTTCGTCACGAGTATTCATTTTCTGAATGATAATAAACATTAGCTTTGAGTAAAATTGAATGGACAATACTGAATTGTTTTTCGTTCTTTCTATGCATTTTGACATTCTCAGTATTATGTCTTGTGAGAGTATATGCTTGTGTTACATTGCGATTCGTGTGGAAATGATCATCGTGTATGCATCCTGCTAAACTACTAAAATCAAGTTGTATATATTTTTGAAGGGCTACAATTAGATACAGGATACTTCGAGTGTAAAATAGCAGAAATTTGCTTAATAGTATTGATCGGTCACTAGGCCACTACTGGCCATTTAAGTTAGTACTAGTGATATGAGGTTTTTTAGCCCTTAGTAATTTTTTTAATTACTTTGCAAATACGTGCTTCCGTTGACGGTAAGGTACAAAAACAGCCATCAACAATACTCTTTGTTGAAATGTCTCTACTAATTCGACTTCAATAAATATTAATGTAGATCAAGCATCAATTCATCTTTGCCAATATTGTTCAGGTGTTGTTTTATATTTGAACTAAGAAGTTTCTGCTTTTGCGCTTTCATCTTCCCGCTCGAATGTTGTACACTCCGAATTCTCAACGGTA
>JNBS01000562.1:0-22562 GCA_002081575.1 Thraustotheca clavata | reverse complement strand
ATGTATGCTATACGAAGTTATTAACGCATGGTAATGAAGATCGATCATTGACAAGAGATTGATCTTCCATTTGAGATTGCAACGATCCTTCAATTGCATCAAGGTCAAGTTCTTCAAGTTCATCGTCGACATCACCAACAGTAGGTGAAGTTTTACTACTCTGAGCCTCTTCTTCTTTCGATTCTGTCGATTTAATCGGTTCTAAATGTACTTCTTTGATTTCAATTTCAGATTCTTCTCCAGAATCGCCATCAGGACATTTTTCATACGTTAAAGCTTTGCCATTTCCGCTAACTTTCGTCTCAATTTGTTCCAATTGACCTTCCTGGTACTTTTTTCGGCCATTATACATGCCATAACCACCCAAAGCAATCATAAACAAACCAACAATCACATCAGTCACAATTGTAAGCTCATCCAAGTTTAATTTTCCATCAAGAAGGATGAAAAAGAGTGCCATAATCACCAACCCGATCGAATGGCCAAGTCCCCAGCGAACTCCCAACGCAAACGAACGCCAGGACGAGCCTGCACTCAACGTAGCTAACGCACTGAGGTGATCTGGACCTGTTAATACGTGAATTATCCCAAAGAGAATGCCTGTGCCCACGAGAGTACCCGCCGATGCATTTCCGAGGCCCGCGCCATGAGGTGTCATATCTAAAAATGAGTTTCATACAAACTTCAAGTTTACTTGAAAACACTAGGTCCATCTGATTATGAAGGTAGACTAGGCAACAAGTTAAATGAGTTAAATTAAAGATGATAAATTTACAATGTTATGATGATGTATTAATGACTCTATGTATTGTACAAAGATGCTAGTAAGTTGTGATAAGGGATTGTTTAATTGTTGGTGTTGAGGTGGTTGATGTAACATGTGCAGAATTCCAACTGGGCTGGTAGAATTCCACAATGCATTCGATTGTGTTGAGTAAACTAATTCCAATCAGTAGCCGCTTTAAAGTAATTTTGAAGTTGTATTTTGTATATTCATGAGCCTAAAGAGAGCTCTTTTCATGTTATTTTATAAACAAATTGTACAAGTTTATGTATGGTAGTTGTGTATGTTAATGAATCTTTTTCATCTCCATTTTTGAATCACGCTGTAGAGACGAGTGAAAAAAGTAATTTGTACAAATTTGATAGCAAAAGGATGATAGAAATCACTTTGTCTCTACTTTATACATCCAATGCTTATTGTGCAATATCTAATAACTTTGTACTTCTACCTAGTATCAAGAATTAAATGATGAAGAATGCTTATTTCTCTATTACAACTCATGTCTAAAGCATAATCTAATCAACTTATTGTATAATTGCGAGGGTATGACATTAATGAATATCAATAATTTTAAACGAAAATGGTAAACCAGTATTTACAAATGTGTTTAGGTTTAACTTGGTTAAAGCATAACAACTTTGCCAGTTGCATCAATGACGCCTTTCTTGATGATAATGTTACCATACAATCGCATTTCTCCTGTAGCAATGATTGCATACGTGGTTTTAGCTTTATCATAAAAAGCAAATCGATCAATACGTTCAATAGCTGCTGGTGATTTTGCACCATCTTTTGTATACGATTTTGTCAATATCGATGCAAATTCACCAACAATAGGTGCATCTTGTTCAGGTGCATGCACTTGTTTCATAACACTTGCTTGATATTCCGCAAAAGAATCAAGTGGCAACAATGTCAACACAGCTTCCAATACTTCAGTGGCAGATGAACCTTGCATATGAATAACTTCTCGACCTTGAGAAGAAGCAGGGAAGTTAGCATCAGCAATTAAAAGCTCATCTCCATGCCCCATAGATGCTAAAATGCTCAATAGCGTTGGTGGCACAATTGATGGGACTCCTTTCAAAGGCATGTCAATCACAAAATGCAAACTGCCGGATATTATCCGTAAAACAAGACAATATGTACATTTTCCACTAACTAAATTTATTATTGTTAAATACTAATTTATGATTAATTAGCACCAAACCAATGATTACTTCCAAATTGCCATCCGATAGTTGAGCCAACAGAGATACCAAGGAAAAGACCAAGACACATAATAGCACCAGCAGATTCTCTATCTTCTTGGGGTACTAAACGAGGTCCCAACCCAAAAGTAATTGTACTTAATACACCAGTAGTTAGGCCAAGCAAGAGATTGATAAATAGCTGCCAAAATTGATTGAATGCACTGGCATGTCCAAAGCAATAGAGTGGATTATTACCACCACCAGGAAGACCCATTAAAAGTGCAATGATTAACACACAACGTGACAATGTCCATGTAAAACATGATTGTAGAGAAAAGAATGGGTAAAGCTTTGGAGAAAGCACACGGCCAAAGAAATCACCATAGTTATAGCTGAGCAATACACCATTCACATACCACGTTCCCCAGGATGCATGACTAGCCTGCGCTAATTGCATACCGGAAGAGATCCCAATACCAGGAAATGCTGTTAAAGAGCATGTATAAATGATAAATTGACTAGCAAGAGGTAACAATACAACACGTGTAATGTTACCGAGACGTGCCCAATGTTCTTGGAGTGTTTCACGATTGTATGCACGCATTGCAGTTTCCAGGTCATTACGCTCCATAAGATAGTGCACTGAGGGAATTCGAAGTAGTTTGTGGAAAGTAAAGACTGCAAGGAAACAAACTACCACAAATATACTGAAGAAAATGTAAAATGACACTTTTTGGAT
This sequence comes from Thraustotheca clavata, assembly GCA_002081575.1. Lineage (NCBI taxonomy): Eukaryota > Oomycota > Saprolegniomycetes > Saprolegniales > Achlyaceae > Thraustotheca > Thraustotheca clavata. The sequence goes on along the minus strand of JNBS01000562.1, from coordinate 19,846 downwards.
GTTGTCGGTATCACGGGGCAATGGGTTGATTCCTCCAACAAACAATTGAATAAGTGTATTGAGTGAAATGTTGATAATGCCTGATGTGCCATTGCCAAGCTGAATTGCATTTGTAAATGCTGCTTCAGGAAACAATGCAGAAAGAGCATAAAATGCTGCTTCTGTAAGAGAATTAGTAAAACCAACCACACCAAATGCACTGAGTACGATCATTCCACCAGTTTGAGGTGATGCATCAAACACATCTTGGAGGATAATGGCCAAGGCACAAAGTATAAACAGAGTGTACCCGATTAAAACCCGATTCCAAAGACCAAGCTTTTTATCCCATCCAAATATTACTTGGATAAATGTACCTGCAAACATGGGCCATGTTGTCACTGGAGTAGTCAAATAAGCAAAGTTAAATGTAGAGTTCTCAAAGCGCTTAGCGTAATAAGTTTGAGCAGAAAGGCATGAATAGTAGGCCCAAAGACAGGAACCATTGAGAAATAACAACGCCCACCAAATGAAATGTCGATTCTCTTGAATATTGTCAAGGATATGATATGGAATATCTTCATCGACATCATCATAAATGATGAGCTTAGCATTCCTTTGTTCCATTTGCTCCATGATTGGTGTTGCCATACTTAAAGGCAAATCGCAAGTGATTCGTTTGATAAATGAAGTGCATTATTTGGGACAAGTGTTGCTAAGAAGAAAAAATGAGAGCAGCCATTGTACTGGAAACAGTGAACGTGCATATTTAGCTAAAATTGATTGAACCTTATGAGTTCAAGTCTTGCATCAGCCCTATATTCGAAATAAATATAATTTCGCAAATTTCAATGAGTCATGATTTTTACCGCAGAATTGACTTTAGAGCTACTGATATTACGTTTTCGCCTGTCGACTCGTCGCACCACAGCGTTAATTTGTGTTATTTCACATTGAGACGACATTATATTGCTTCAATCCATCAAACTAGAATATTCAAGTCGCCTAAAGCTATTTTGCTAGGAATAAACTTGTGTACAAGTACAGTAAGGTCACTTGTATTATACAAGTGACCTGTTCTCATATACAACTTGTATATGAGAATTACTTGCATTTTGTCCTAAAAGATGAGGGTGCTAGTGTTAGAGTTCCGCTAAATAGCATAGCCTAGCAGTAAAACCATAGGTAGTAGGACTAACAGTCCGCTTAAGTGTTGTTAGTAAAGCCAAGTCTGAAGCTAGCCCGACAAACCGAAAGTAGCACAGTGTGTGGAGAATATTTTCAAATAATTTGATTTACTTCAATGCAGTATGAATTGTACTGTATTCAAATTAGAGTACCTGCTAGGGGTGTGATTTAATTTATTGTTCAAACTCGTATTCATTCGAGTAAACTTTCCCACAAGTACTAACGTAAAGTGGAGGATATGTGCTGGGGGCAGTAGGTAGGTAGCATAATAATTTTCATGGCGTCCTACAGATAATGGTTTGTATTCATTTTTCTAGAACTCCGTGGTGTTTGAGGGCTTTTAGTATGTCACTTGACTTTACTACATGCATATATAGTACAGTAAAACCAATGTGATTATACAAAAATAATCGAAAAAGCAGGCTCCAGTATACTTTGTCAATGCACCAAGCGTAGGTGAGGGCCAAGGACAAGTTGCAAATATTTTGCGGTGGGCACTTGGATTCACTTATCAATATAATCTTCCTGGCAAGCAATGGCACCAGAAAAAATTGTGCAGAATGAAAATCAATCAGAGCTAAATTGGATGTAGATTATAGTTTGACGTTTTTACACAACATTGGTTTATGAGATGTCCCAGTCTTTCCATACAGAAGTAATTTTACACTCTTGAATCGGGAAAATCTCGTTCATTTCTATGAAGATACAATGCCAACACATTCAGGAAAGGTGGGACTTATTTAATAGCTCACATCACAGTTTTTTAAGAAAACAAACTTATGTCAATGAACGCACACGACGAATACACCCATTGTATTTATCCTCATGCCTTGAACTTGGAGTATAAATTCCCATTTATTTAATCTTTAATCGTATATATTGTTCCTATTCATGCAACGTACCATATAAAACCAAAAATAATATAATACAGTAACCAAATTTGACCTCAAAAATCTGTGGTCCTGCTTGTTTGAACTTGGGACATCTGGCGTAGACGTGACCAGACACCAAACATATGGTACGTATGTAAAAGCAAGGAGTTCCAAGCAATATAAAATTTGATGCGGCATTGCTCCCTTAGCCATAATGTCTCCAATCTCGAATATGGATATACGATAATGGTAGGAACTATACTTCCATTCTGAAGGGACTACGAAGAATATATTGATTCTTCTGTCAGAGTACCGTTTTAGTGGCTACTTCTCTCTGAGTGTCCTTGACACACTAGAATGGATATTGTTGAAGCTACCAGAATTTGTTTAGAACCTTGCGCTTTAATATTGGGTTGATGCTAAGATTTAGTTGGGTTGGGATTGGAACTCAACACTCCAAAAGATGTCGACAGCCCCATGTCATTGTTGTTTTTATCACGTAAAAGTTCCTATTTTTTACAAGACGTGACAGAAAGCGTGGGATGTTTTGCACAAAACGAGGCTAAAAAGAAAAGTGGGTTGAATAGAGTTCCACGTCAACAATTCAACTGACTTCTTTTTGCGTGGCAATGGAGGCGATAACCAGTACTACATCTGCTTGACGTTCACCTAAGATCACTGTCCCATGAGGCAGCTTTTATTTCAGGAAAACTACGAGCAATCGAGAACGTATACATACAACATACACAATTGCACTTGAAGGGTTGTCCCATTAAAACGTATACTGATAATGAAGCGTGGTACACAAACAACAGTCTTTGAGTTTCCTGATCCTCATGACGATCTTTGTTTTTCCCAACCATTTCTGTGAATGAGATGGCCCCCATTCCTCTGTTAAACATCCAACTCCATGCATAAAAAGTAGCTCAAGTCGTTGTGTCAACAACGACAATTTCAATCTGAGTGTAAAACATAAGATTTTATCATAGTAGTCAACAAAAAGACGCGTAAATCTTTCAAAATTGCAGTGACTTTGTAGCCTGCAAACATCTTTGCCACCACTCAATCACAAATGTAGCTGGATTTATCCTACAGTACACATTCCGTAGCACGTAATGTCATGTGTATTCATGGGAAAATGACACTTCGCAGCTTTTGTTTCCTTAGTGCTAAACTACCTTTAAAAGATTGCTAGGATATCAAGAACGATTAAAGATCATTTGCATGCAAACTAATCTAATAAAGATCCTCCCAAATGCTTGAAATCACCCAGCAAATGCGCTTTTGTTCAAGTGGACTAAATTGCATTTATTTACCCTATCTGAGTCTTTAAAATGCATGTAGTACACTTTGATTATCTTTAATAATATTGTCAAAATTGTGTCAATAGTTTTAAAACTTTCTCTACATACTGTATTTTGAAAAATACTATAAGAATATCATTTTAGATTGTTGAAATACACTCTTAAACCATCAATGCCATTTTCAGCTTACTAGTTCTCCACGTTATTAGAAAAATATGCACCTTCATAAGTTACATATAGTAGAGATGGAGCCCAAGAACTGTCACAACCAACCACCAGCTAACTAGAAAGGACATTACACCTTCAAGTATCACCTGAAAATGGCTCACGTTACAAAAGCTCGCAGACATCGCACAATTCCATTTTGTACTCACTTTTCAATTTGTTTTGTCTAGTGCGATTCTAAATAATGGACACTCCTGTGGAAGAAGGAAAGAACGCAAAACTTATCATTAATGATGCTGAGGGCGATATCCCACAACACATTACTGACAATATCCAAGAAAATCGCCGCTTTATTTGGTGGGCTTTGCTCTTTTTAAATGGTTCCTGCCTTTGGGCTTATTATTCCTGTTTGTCAGCTCAAAGTTACTACACCTCTCGATTTAAGACAACTTCGTTTAACTTTGCTTATTTGACCACTCCAGTCACAACTTGGCCAATGTTTGTTGGTCAATTCATCCAAGTTATGCTTGGTCTTGACAAGAAAATGGGTATGTGGAACCGCGTTCGTATTGGCTTCGCTATCTACGCTTGCTGTGCTTTGGCTATTATCTTGCAAGATGCTGCCAATGCTGAACCTCAAACTGGTGCCACAATTGTGTTGGTGGCCTTTGCTGTTATTGGTGCCACCAATGCTTTGACTGAAGCTGGTTTCTATGCCATGTCTGCTTTGTTCCCTGAAGCTGCATTCACTAATGCTATCCAAATGGGCAACGGTGCCTCTGGTGTCATCAACATTACTCTCAACACTCTTATCAAGCTTTGTGTCGGGGGCCCAAATCCAAAGCCTGAAGACGATGGCGATATTGAAAAGATTGCCTTTTATATTTTCTTCAGCGTCTTTATTCTTGTGTGCTTCCTCGCTGTATTCCTTTTCTGGAAATTGATGCAAGTACCTGGTGTCAAGTACCTCATGGAACGCAATCAAGCTGAGACTGTTCGCCGTGCTGAAAATAAGGAAACTATGATGCAACACTGGTCTCGTCTTGGACGTATTTTCGCTGTCATTGTTTTGCCAGTTGCTTGTCAATTTATCATTTTCCTGTGCTCTCTTACGGCATTCCCTGGTATTTCTATTACTGCTGGTTTCCAACTTGCTGGTGTGTACAAGGCTAACTGGGGTACTTGGTACGTTAACGGTGTTCTTTTGTGCTACAACTATGGTGATTTTACTGGTCGGGTTATTTCTCAATGGCTCTACCGCTTTTTCACCCTTCGGTCGTGCTTTATTTGGACTCTTTTGCGTTGGGTTTTGTTCATTTTTGTTCTCATCGGCCTTCCCGGTAATGGTCAAAACTCGTTGTTTGCCATGGAAAATGCCCATGATTTTAACATTTTCTGGTTGCTCTTCATCAACTTTACTCTTGGTATCACAACAGGTGTATTGAGTACTATTACTTTTGGTCTTGGTCCACGTTTGGTCCCACAAGAAGATCGTGAATCAGCTGGTGCTATTATGTGCCTTGGTTTATTCTTGGGTATTTCTTCGGGAGCTACAATCGGTTCGCAATTCGGCGAAAAGCACTGGCTTGGTGCTTAAACTAGTAGTGTATGGTATGTTTAGTAGTTCAGACTTCGATTATTTCGTGCAACGTGATGTAGTCGACATTATCACTTTTCATGTTTTTTTTGCTACGAAAGCTCCTTTTAGATATTCTTTGTTTATCCATGGATGATTTCATTCTGGATCAGACAAACAATACGGAAAAGGTGAAGCATTGATGCAATTGTGTTATCAGACGTTGTATCCTTCGACGAATGTCGTGACATGATACTACTGTTGTACATTTGAGATCCAATTTCTTTCATAACACTTTTCCTTTACGCCACCGGTAGTACTGTAGAAAATTATGCTGTCCGATTAGATGCACTTTTAAGTAATAAATTGAAGGACACACACATTTTTATATAATAACATTGGCATTGTTAAACGTTAAATCCCATTTTTGCAATCTAACGTTCTGAAGAGTTCTTTTGTCGCAGCGTGTTTTGTTTGCACTCACACTATGCTCCTGGAAAACGAGTTTAGTCCTCTCCACGTAGGAACTTTATACTACTGTACATCCTGCTCTTTTCTAGTATTTCTACTTTGAAGTAAATGAAATTATCTCTGTAGCCCTCTCTACACTTTTCCTGGTTCCAATATCGCCTCAGCAATCCGATCTATCTGATCGTTATCTTTGTGAATTGTAAGATGTGGTGCGATAAACACGAGAGTTGGTGATGCGGATGATGTATCAGAACTTGACATGGAAACTACAAACAATAAAGCAAGACCATTGCATGACATGGCTTTATCACAACCAAGCTAAACTAATGGCTGACAGCATTCCTACTAAAGATACAATGGCATAGGAGTGTGCCATAATGAACATCGTTTTGTCTCATTCACTCTATATTATTGACTATAGTAGTTTGATTGCTCAACTCTATCACAGAATTAATCCTTTTACAAAAAGCAATTCATGAAAAGGCTCATGCAGCAAATCATCACATCTATCTGCTATCACAAGCGGGTCGATTAGATCTTAAGAAGTATCGTTAAAGACGATGTCCCAGTCCTCCACTTGTTCCAAGACAAATCTTGTGATGTAACATTTTGGAGTTGGAAATGCATGTAAATAGATCTCATAAACTCTCTATTCTGCATTCGAGTATGCATATTTCGAGCATGTTTAATTCCCTTACATAGAAGAGACACATATCAAAAGTGCAACATCAAGTCTGAAAGTAAATAATTGAAGTTACTGTAATTCGTTGAACCAGTCTACGCCCTTTCTACAAGGGCATTTTCATTCTTTCTTTTGCAATGGACTCTCCAAATGACTTGCGAAAGACTGAGAAACTCGTTGTGAATGTCGAAGCAGAAGAGGATATCCCACAACATGTCCTCGACAATATCCAAGAAAATCGTCGCTTCATTTGGTGGACTTTGCTCTTTTTGAACGGTTCCTGCCTTTGGGCTTATTATTCTTGCTTGTCAGCTCAAAGTTATTATACCTCTCGATTTGCCTCGACATCTTTTAACTTTGCTTATTTGACCACCCCAGTCACTACATGGCCAATGTTTGTAGCCCAATTTATTCAAGTGGTGTTTGGTCTTGACAAGAAAATGGGTATGTGGAACCGCGTTCGTATTGGATTTACCATCTATGCTTGCTGTGCTTTGGCTATTATCTTGCAAAATGCTGCCAACGCTGAGCCACAAACTGGTGCTACGATTGTTTTGATTGCTTTTGCTGTTATTGGTGCCACCAATGCATTGACTGAGGCAGGCTTCTATGCCATGTCTGCTTTATTTCCTGAAGCCTCGTTCACCAATGCAATTCAAATGGGCAATGGTACTTCTGGTGTTATCAATATCACACTTAACACCTTAATTCAACTTATTGTGGGTGGCATTAATCCTAGCACAGAAGATACAAACAACATCCAAAAAGTTTCCTTTTACATTTTCTTCAGTGTCTTTATTCTTGTGTGCTTCCTTGCTGTATTCCTTTTCTGGAAATTGAGACAAATCCCTGCTGTACAATATCTCATGGAGCGCAATGAAGCCGAGACTGTCCGTCGTGCTGCTAACAAAGAAACAATTTCCCAACACTGGGGTCGACTCGGGCGCATTTTCGCTATCATTATTTTACCAGTTGCTTGTCAATTTATCATTTTCCTTTGCTCGCTTACTGCTTTCCCTGGTATTTCTATTACTGCTGGTTTCCAACTTGCTGGTGTTTACAAAGCTACATGGGGCAGCTGGTATATTAACGGTGTTCTTTTGTGCTATAACTATGGTGATTTCATCGGTCGAGTTATTTCGCCTTGGCTTTACCGCTTCTTCACCCTTCGTTCGTGCTTTATTTGGACACTTTCACGTTGGGTATTGTTCATTTTCCTATTGATTGGTCTTCCTGGTGGTGGTCAAAACTCATTGTTCTCGATGCAAAATACACATGATTTCAATATTTTCTGGATGCTTTTCATTAACTTTGTCATCGGTTTGACTAACGGTGTATTAAGTACTATTACATTTGGTCTTGGTCCTCGTTTGGTCCAACAAGAAGATCGTGAATCTGCTGGTGCTATTATGTGCCTTGGTTTATTCTTGGGTATTTCGTCGGGAGCTACTATCGGGTGGCAATTTGGTGACAAGCATTGGCTTGGTGCTTAAAGCTCAAGTTTGTAAGCTTTGTCATTGAAAGTTTTCAGGATGTGTAGCTATCACGAATAATACATCACCGTCGATGTTGTCTTGTAAGTATGAGATTTAACGTAAACGCCCTAAGTGTTACTTCAATTGCCATGAATCTCAAAGGGTGAGGATTTTTTCGGAGCGATTTTTGGTTTAAAGCAGAGCGATACAAAAAATGGTGTATTTAAGAGTGAAATGTATCAAAATGCAAATTGTATTATCATAGATAAGAACAGTATATGCAGCTTAGTTATTATAGAGTATAGTTATATATAGTTATGATGCATGGGCTCGGAGCATTCTGCTCCAGGGTCGGTGCGGCCTGCGGCCTACCCGCCTCCGCCTGAGCGTTCCAAAGATAAAGAAGTCCCTTTCATGTGCTGAACTGTGGCTCGCTGCTCGCCAAGGCGCGGCCTGCACAAAAGTCAACGCGCTACCTCCGCTACACTACGGTGGGCAGGCTTTTCTGGGCCGATGCTCTGTCGTCGCTGTAGTATAATGCTAAGCCGAGTACTTTTAACTAATGGAAAGTGTTATTGTACCTACTTACTTTGAAATTATTGCAACAATATGGTGGTGTATCGCTCTAAAATCAACCGATCGCTCCAAATGACACTCCGTAAACTTTTCTCAATCTCAAAACACAAAAAATTGCCAGTAGTATTATTGTGTTAACTGTTATGTCTCAGGTTTTGTAGGTCGTAGTGTAGCGATAATGTCAAGGGCAGTGGGTCGGAGCTGCGGTTAAGCACTTATGAACCAACTCTTTGTACCAAACTTCACAATCATCACCGAACTCATTTCTCAATGTCTGATCGAAATAGGTCTTTTAAGGGTACTTCGAGTGTATCAAATTTAGTTAAAATCACGCCGAATGAATAAATATATGCAGCACGACAATACTCTTCTTTATTCGCAAGTACTAAAGGAGTCATCCAACGAATAGTGCCTTGTCGTTCTGTCATGGGCGAAAGACTTATATCGCACATCTGGCCAAAATCAGCAAGTTTAATGTACTTGGTCGTCGATACAAGAATATTGGCGAATTTCAGATCCCGATGTAGCTTACCCAAGTAATGAATTTGTGATATACCATTAGCAATCGCCCATGCTATTTCGACTTTTAAAAACTCCACATGTGCTGGTTCTTGTTTGAGTTTCTTGTCCAAGTATTGGCGTAAATTACCACTGTCCATGTATTCAACAGCAAATATTGGCATACCATTATCAGTTTTTGATGTGGCAAGTAAATTTACAATGTATGGCAAGTTTAATCTATGGTACACTTCCATTTCAATCAGCCTTTCATTGTTTTCACTTACTCTTTCATTGTGTCAATTTCAGGTTTTAAGCTTTCACAATAATTTTTGTGAGCAATTTTGACAGCCACAAGTTCATTTTTATATGTGCCTCGAAAATTGCTGGCGAAGCCACTTGTTTATGTGTACAAAAAAACTGTAAGTGGTCAATGTTGAGTGCCGCGTTTTGTAGACTATTTTCTCAAAACACGCGAAAGAAAAAATATGTGCAATAACGTGTTGGTTTTTTTCTTGATTTTATATGAAAATCAAATAAATATTGTTAACTGGCTGGGTGACATTAATCAATTTGATCAGTTCATTCTGATATATCAGAGTTATATGATAGGGGTTTCACTCGTTGACTGGTATGATGCCTTCTGATTGGCTAAAAATTGTGGCAGTACGATCTGTGTAGAAGATACAACAATGCGCGACACTGGCTAGCGTTTTGCTCATAAGCAATCAAGCCACGAGGCACGCAAACAAACAAGCAGTGCACTAGACTAAGCATGGACGCGAACCTAAAGGAAGATCAGATTGGCGCTATCGGGACTCAAGAGGATGATTTGTTGGCAACTAAGTCCAAAGAAGCGCACGACGTTAACAAAATCACCAAACACATGCAAAATGTTTCAATTGAATACGGTGAAACTAAGGAATTTGGAGATACAAAAATTGAAAATTCAAAAGACCTCATGGAAAACCTTCCTGCAATCTGCAACGAAATATTTGAGATATTAGGACAACAAAACCTTGAGGCAACATATCAAAGTGCACTGTGTGAGGAGCTACAGCGTCGTGGTGTAATAGTCGCTTCGGAAGTTGATATTCCCATCAAATACAAGGGCTTACAAATCGCCACACGCCGAATTGACTTACTTTTGTATTTGGAAAAACCAGTGATTCTCGAGTTGAAGGCAGTGACCGGCAATCTCTTGCCAACACACTTAATGCAGCTGCAATATTACATGACCCACTCTAGAGTGGAGGAAGGCTACCTGATCAATTTTCCGCATATCACAGGGTTCCCAGCACCCAGCAATGGCATTGTATACAAGCAAACTGTACTGCAGCCGGAGAATGGCCCCACAGTGAGCGATTGTGTGACGCGTTCCTCTACTGGCAAGAAGGACGTGAAGCCTGTGGTCATCCGTGTGACCAAAGTCGACGCATCTAAGACCTAGTAATTTTGTGTCTATGGGCCTCTGCGCCTCTTGCGTATGAAAATAATTATTGTTCAGTTTTCATGCCCCGTATGCCAGCGAAAGTACTGAAAGTGCTCTAAAAGCACAACTAAAGTTGGTCTAAAAATATGGTATTTTTCAGAAATTACTGATTTGTGATATTCTCATTTATTTAGCCCTAATTCTGATTCCAAAAGAACATTTTTTAGAATTCCAAAAGAACATTTTTCAGAATTCCAAATTGGAATTCTATTTTGTTGTCAAGTCTTTGTATAAACAACATAAGAAGAAAATGCGACTCGGTTGACAAAAAGTTGAATTAAGGTATTGCTGTCAGATTTACCAACGCGCATTGGAATTATATTAGTAAAAGTACTTTGTTCTAAGCAAACACTTTGGAGTTAAATAACACCATCACAAAGCACAACCAAAGATTCTGCGTCGTTTACACATACAAAAATCCATGGATAGTGGAAAAGTCTAATCATCAAATCGCACATTTTCAAATTTCAGCCTTTGTAAATAAGGAGCGATTTTGACATTGCAAGCACTAAAACATTGTTGAAATAATGTTGATTTATTAGTGACTGATAAATCACGTTTATTGCTGTGGCTGATTTAAGATGGCTTCATGCAAATTCTATTTTGTGTCAACAATGATGTTGGAATGATATTACCTCGACGAAGGCAAGCAAAGTTGGTTCTTGACTGCCCCAATCGGACTTGATGCATGTGACAATATCAGCTATGGAAATCTTTAACTCAGCACGGTATGTTGTTGGATGGCTGTAGCGTTGTTCATGTAAAAGATAATTTGCAACGAGTAGAGCAGTTGCTGCTTCAACAAAATCTCGATGACCTTTTTCCATGCGTTTGATCTATCAATTTTAAATCACAAAGCACAAAATTATTTAGTCACCTCTGCTGAGGGTGAAGCTTTGGACTCTTTAAGAGCACATTTCTATCACAATTTGTGGAAATCGAAATATCAAAAGAGAATATACCACAAGTCGAGCAATGTGTCCAAGAGAACATGGTGCAGATGCTGTTGCCATTGAAATTGGTAAATAATCAAGAATAGGACGAGCAGCTTCTGCATCGACGACACTTCGACCATTTATTTCAACTTCAGGAGAAAGACTTGGTGTGAGTTTAAACAACAAGACACACCACAGATAGGTTACCTAAAGGGAATCAGCTTGCTTGTTAACAATTAATCGTAACATACCCCCCATAATTGTCGATCGTAGCCCTTTTGGAATAATGAGTCCTTCTTTTCCTTTGTAGTAATTGCCAAAGGCTTTGAATCATCTTGCTTCCAGGTAGTAATAGCAACAATATGGCACCGTCCAAGTTCCAAAAGAGATCCAACTGGCATGAATGATTGCCATTCATGAAGATGACTCGAGGCAGCTAGTAGTAAATAGCCGATTTGTCCTTGTTCTTGGATGAGTGCCATAGTTGGTGATGGCTCAAATGCAGATAAGAGCACTGGCTGAAGATAAGGAAGGGTAGTAAGTGCTTCAGTGCAGTTTAATTGGAGAAGGAGTGTAATCAAGTCGAGTAATTTGACCCATGCCAAATGCAAGTGACATCTTGCATCCCCATCATAACCACGAATTTTTCGTCGAAGCATAGCCGAGGTCAACGGTTGGGCAATAGCTTTGATGCGAGATACAATTTGGTACTGTTCATTAAGCTCCTTCGCGCAATATTCACGGGATTCTTGTGGGCTAGCTCGAAGAATTTCAACCAAACAAGTCAACGTGTCAATAACAATTTCCACTTTTGTTTCCACAGTTATCAAATTGGCTAGTTGCCCAAGACAAGGTGATAGCTGGTGGCTGTAAAGAGGCGACATCCATTCAGTCACGAATTGCTGCAAAATAAGACCGTACAATGGAGTACTTGGTTTGTCTAAATGCACTGAAAGGTATGCAAGTAGTGGAGCTACGATTATTGATGGAAGATTTGTAAATCCTGCAGTCTTGGTTTTCAATACCGTCATATGACGCATCACAAGGTATAAACAAGTTAGTAAATACCTTACCCCTTCGGATGCAGCATTGCGTGCAATACTTTGCAAAATAGATAGAATGCATTTGACCTAGACAAAACAATCAGATTAAAAGGACAAGTATGCCTTCATACCAATTCAACACTTGTTGGCATGTCCAAAAGTGAAGAAGCTGATGAAGTAATATGGCTAAGCAGTGTGAGACATAGTTGTGTCGATGTTTGCAAGTAGTGAATTAAAGCAGATTCCTCCAAAATAACATGCTGGTTCGTCATAGCCAAAATAATAGTGCAAACCCACGCTAATTGCACGTGGTCGTTAATGATTTGGGATTTTTGAGATGGATGCAATAAGATTTCGATGGCATTTCCAAATTGAACATACGCAAATAGACAGGATGACTGTATCGCTGCACGTCTGACTGTAAGAGGAACATTTCTATCGTGTTGTTTAGGATTTTGCGTCATTCCTTCAATTAAATTGCGTAACCAATCGTCATTAGGTATCGATTTGAGTAATGAATCCAACTCAGGTGATGTTTTAATTTTTCGATTTTGCGATTCCAATGCAATAAGTTGCCAGAAAATACCAATTGAATACCAATGATCACTCGATTCTGGGAGATCTGTTTCGTCACAAAGTAAAAATTTTCCCAATTTTGACCATAATATTGTTTCGTGCGCAAACAAGGGGTAACTTACTCGAATAAGGTCCAAACCATGGGCTGTGACTGACCAGTCTTGAATAGTAATTGCCTTTTCGATGATTTGCAATAATTCTCTCGTCAATTGTGAATCATTTTTGTATAGAAGAAGCGATAGCAACGACGGCTGCAAGTCAACACTCAAAGACAAAAAGTGAAAGATTTTAGCTTGGCGCTTTGGGTGTTCAACTTCATTGAGTAATTTCCAAATCGCATCAACCAAGGCAGCAATATCTTGAGGCGTTGTAAAGCATGATACAAAAGAGCGTTTGGGCAAAATCACAATTAACTCTGTAAGAATATCAACAGCCAGGTCAACCACTTTATGGTCTGGGCTTGCAAAGTAAGCTACACATAGTAATGGCCAATTAATGTGATGTTTTGAAAGAGACGACGTAGCGTGTAAAATAGTTCCGTTCTGTTCTTTAGCCTTTTCGGGATTAGCTAAATATTCATTAAACAATGGGCGAGAAACCAAGTAGACGCATCGAAACACTGTTTCGATAAAGAGGTGCTGAAGTTTGGAGTTGGATTCGGTTGAAAATTTAATGGGCAAGAATGGCAAAGTCTCTTTTGTCGTATCATCAAAAGCAAAAGTTTTTGGAGAAACTGGTTTGGAGAATTCTTTTGGCATAGGTAAAAATTTACTAATACTGTCGAGCACAAATTGTTGAAAACTCGAGTTTTTTTCTTGAAACAAATTTGTAATTGCTGAGGCGTACTTGGAATTCATTTCAAGAAGTGTATAAAGTATTTGGAAGCATGCTAAGCCAATGTGTTCTTCTTCAATTAGGTGCAAACTCGAAGAGTATCTCCACTGCTTGTATGAAGTTATGATATTGAAAACAACTTGTACCATAGTTGCTGCCCACGGTGAATCAAGTTGTTTGCTCTTGAAAACTTCATTACTAAGTTGCAATATGTTTAGGACACTGGGATAATGTCCATCAAAGTATTCTCGAGCTGCAAGTACTGTTTCCAGTGTTGCTACCAATGCATCAACTGGTACATGCTTAATAACAAGTCCAACTTGTTTAATAGATGCCAATGCACTGCAGTAGGCGATGCAAGCTTGCTTGATTAGTGGTGCTGTTGATGGCGCTTGCATTAGTCCCACTAACTCGAGTAAAATGTGCTCTAAATGCTGCAAAAATGAAGGTTCTTTGCAATGGCTCAATAATTTGGTCAGAAAGTTTAAAATAGTACTGACTTCAGCAATGGCTTGAGTAGTCTTGAGACGATGTAATAATATCGGCCAGATTGCATAAGGTTGCTCAAGATGCCAGCAGACCACAGTATCATTAGCCAATTTAAGTTTTTGCCCTTTGGTTCCAACAGGAATTGTAAAATTATCATTGCTGTAAATATAATTTTCTGTGCACACAACCCAAGAATCTTCAGAAGCATCAATGCTTTCAACAGGAACTTCAGGAGAGACTGTATTCGTGTACATTGTAGCAGTTTGAGCTTGTGCAATAATATCTGAAATAGTTCTTGGTGCACAGTATATCGTTAGAAATTTAAGTTGTGGTAAAAGACGATATGGGAAAAGAGCAGACAATGCAATAGCTTTGTCACAAGACTATAAATGCAATAAAGATTATTTTACAATCTACAATAAGAAATGATTTACCTTAGTATAGGTTGATTCGATCAATTTGGTATTTTGATGTAACAATGGGGCATAAAGCTCTAGAATTGTGAGCCACTCTGATTCCCATTTACTAAAATCCAATAGTTCAAATTCCATTGCAAATCCTGATACAAATGTAAACCCTGCATTTTGCAATAGTAAAGTATTTTTTGCTGGTTCTTGAGGTTGCCATACTGAATTTTCTAAGCTGTAGACAAGATTTAATGGTGCTAAAGTTTCTAAAGATGAAGCAAAAGCGAATAAACCACCAAGTAGACGTCCCTTTTCAAGCACAAGTTCACAGAGTGAGTCTTCCATTTCAAATTCGACAGCTTCTGTTTGTTTACGAGCTTTTAATATAGCCACAAGAGCTTCATACAAGCTTTCTTTTTGTTCCACTCGACGTAAAAAGAGTCCAAATGCAAACAAAATACTTCCATAAGGACTTGTTTGATGGTTTACCACAAGAAATTTGTCCATAATAAACTCATAAAGCAAAGCAATTGCTTGTGCATCGTTCTCAAATGGTTTGGACAAGACAAAGAGCGAAAGAAGAAGTTTGTATGTCTCTTCTAACGCAGCACTTGATCCAATATGAAGTACACGTAGAAGACGAACGATCGTAGCAGGAGCGATCTGAGACTCACTGAAAGCTGCTTGTAAGAGGGATTGAAGAGCATTTAACTCATTTCCACTAGAAGAAGATTCATACGCATCTAATGCAGAGAGAAAGAGTCTCTCATTAGCCATCGTCTCCATGCTTTAATGGCTCTCCACTTATCTCGTCACTAATTGCCTATAATACCCAACCTTTTTAACCAATCATTACACTTTATTTCGTTTAATTTGATATTTATATACCATACAATAGTCTATACTCTTTTTCTTCAAACTTAATCTGAAACTCAATACTATGGCATTCAACCTCAAAAGTACTATAAACTTACAACTATCATGTATTGTGTGCGCAATATCAAAATGAACAGCGATATGAAGTAAATAATGAGTCGAAAATAATGGGAATTGAGTATTAACATGAAAAGGATAAGAGGTCCTCCCTGAGGGAGGTCAGAAATTGATGAAGGCGCATCGTATGCGCTAATCCCACGGTAATCTTTAGTAAAAGGCGAAAGATTAGTACGAATGAGATTCGCGCTGCGCAATACTCAGAAGCATAATGTAAAAGAATATTGCTACAAAATAAAATGCAGCCATGTAATTTTTAAAACTGTTTTGACGGTTTCCGGATGATTCCGGATGGAATCGAAGAAATTTGGTTGGAGGAGAGGACTAGTAGTAAAATGAAGAGAAAAAATCAGTTTGAAATTTTAGTTGTACAAGTGAAAACGTTCCATGTGATTCAAATATAAAGTTTGAGAACTGCAGCAGGGCAATTGAATAGTTGCTTTTTGTGGACAATTTCTTGTGTGATGGAACTATTTATGTATATTTGTATATAAAATTGATTTCTTGGTGAAGATTAAACATCAATCCTTACTATTCCGAACACAATCGTGTTGAAATTATGTTTGCCGACTTCTGAAAGAAATTTTTATATATATATTATTAATAGCATAGATTTTATATATATGTTATCTCGGTGATGGTGAAATAATCTTTGAGACCTGAAACTTCATATGTGGTCAACTTTTTTGCTGAGAGAACTTTTATTGAATACATGGCTTTATGATGATTAAACTAAATCCTTACTATTCAGAACACAATCGTGTCGAAATTATGTTTGCCGACTTCTGAAAGCCATATTCATCTCTATTCTAATCCATCTTAATATTACTATTCTTCATTTCTCCAAGTCCATACTTCAAATCTTCATATCAATTAAATCTATATCTACACCCATCCACACAAACCTTAAACTGCCATTATTATTCAATTCATACGCTGTCATAGCTAACTCAAACACTCAATATCAACTACAACCTCCATCTTGAAACCACTATAATGAACTAATTACCATGCATACCTCACACTTAATACCAAATTCTATCATACATAAACTTTAAATCCAAAATATCTTCAGAATCTGTAAATAAAGCAAACAATCACTATTAGTATTATAAAACCATTTATTATCTTCAAACAATCTTCACATTACTTTCAAGCAAATCATTTAGTCTTAATTGTACATTTTCAATTTCAAAGTGATCAAACGTTAAACCTCTAATTAAACCCCTTCACGGCAAAACTCTATCTTTCGATACCCTTTATCTATCAATGTATAAATACTGTAAAAATTAATGTTTGTGTCATATCCAGTAATCCATTGCTTTCTTGATCGTGAAAATGCTTCGCAAGTTCGTTCGTGTGCTTCCTCTTCGCCCTTCTTCTCGTGTCTTTTCTTCTCTTGCAAAGGAAGAAGCTTCTGTATGTGTATCTATCTCTCTT
The DNA here is from genome assembly GCA_002081575.1 of Thraustotheca clavata. Classification (NCBI taxonomy): domain Eukaryota; phylum Oomycota; class Saprolegniomycetes; order Saprolegniales; family Achlyaceae; genus Thraustotheca; species Thraustotheca clavata. The sequence continues at coordinate 2,851 of JNBS01000562.1, read as the reverse complement.
CAATTGCCTAACATTTCTTTCCTAGGAATCAACGTTGCTTGATTTGCATTTTACGCAAGATGTTGATGTATAATTAGCATTCTTCCTGCATCTAATGTCAACTTTTCTAGGGCATTCAACGTCCTTTTCGCTTTGTTGGAGTTCGTGATGTTGAAGTGAATGATAAACGCTTTGAAGATCGTGATATATCCATCAAATCCAATGGTGTTGCTACTGTACGTCATCTATCTAATTGCAAGTTGTTGATTTTCAATTAGAAACTTCGCAATGCTTATGGCCAAGCTAATTTCATTTCCCTTTACGTGGATGTTCTTCCTAAAGTGGTCGACTACATGAAAGAAAATGGCATTCCTCATGAAAACATGACGAAAAATGCTGATGGTATTGACATTGTGACTATTCCTCCTACTGAAGCAAGTGCTCCTCATTTCAATTTGTGTGATCAACCAGCATTTGTGGAACTCGTACAAGCTTCACCTGAAATCATTGCTGATTTTGATGCCAACCAAACTGCCCATGTCTTAGAGAATTAGGTTGAATAAACTAGTTTTGTTACGCTCGATGGCCTACAAGTGGTTCCCGATACATTTCTTTGAGCTTTTCCCATTCTTTGTACGTAAGTCCAAGAATGCATTGACTTGGTGGTGGTAATTCGGCATCATTCACACTTTCATGATACACTAGACACCTTTTAGCATATCATATCAATCAGAATTCATACCAATGGTAGGTAAATTGTCTGCAATTCTGAGCTTAGCATCCCCATTACGTATTAAGAAGGACATATCAAAGAAATTTTCCACTGTTTGAGCAAAGCTTTCGGGATTAATGCACAACTCAAACAAATTGACATTGCCATGAGTTCTTTTAAGTGTTTTCACAAGCTTTTGAAGTCGAGCAGCTTGTACATCTTCTTGTGTTCGATTTGAAGATGTCACTTGTGTTAATTGTGTCACTTGTTCTTCATCATCTTCTTGTCGACGTCTTCGTACAACTCGTTTTTCTTTGACAGCAACTTGTGTATCCTAAATCACAATATAATTTCTTTTTAATCAATCATGAGGCTTACCATGGAGCCATACATGAAGCTAATGCCAATGGTACTTTTAAAACAAGCACCAACAGCAGCACCAAGACGATTCCAATCCAAAGAACTCTCCGAAGAACATTTTTGCACAATCGATCGCATAAGTTCTGCCACATCAAACTTGGTTAAATCGCTTGAACTCATAAGTCCTGCTTGTTTTGTCATTACATTACTGAATTCATCCAGATTGCAAGCATCGAGATTAGCTTCACGTGGGTAAAAAACACGTTCATAGACTTCATTTAGCTCAGCAGTCTTGGTTTTAAAGACATTGCTTGCAATCTGTGTCACTTCACGATTGTTCTCACGTAGATCATGAAGAATTTCACGTTCTTTAGATCGAATTTGACGGCGTTCTGCTTCAGTGATTTTACTTGCACCAAGAAGCACTTGATCGGATCGACGCTTTCGTTTGCCGCTCATCCACCAACTTTTATTTGTAAATTTTATTTTATTTAAAATAATGTATAGAATCACGTGAAATATTTTTAGAAAGAAAACGACATAAAAAATAGACTTTTAGAGCCTAAATTAGCGTGCTCCAATCATTGCTTTAAAGCTAGTTATCAAATAGGATTAATTATTTATTGTGATGTAGGATAAAAAGTACTTATCATGCAAGATAAAGAAATGAATCGAATTCCCAATGTTCATTTGAAGTTGTACAGTACCATGTGGCTTTGACATACTGTTCACTTTTGATTTTGCCATGTTCCGCAGTGCCGTTCGTCATTTAAGCTCGGTAGAATTATTTCTATGCATTCATTTCATAGTTCTTTTCTATAGTCTTCTCGTCCTTTTCGTGTGCTTGGCATTCAACAAGTTGCTGTTGGGGGTTTAAACAAAGGAGCTTTGAAAAATCTATGGGTTGATACGCTTGGGCTGACATACAAATCAAGTTTTAAAAGCGAACGTGAAAATGTTGATGAAGACATTTTGGAAGCTGGAAAAGGTCCTTTTGCTGTTGAAGTTGATATTATGCAACCCATTGATGCTAATAAAGCACCCAAAGTGCATGTGCCCCAACTTAACCATTTGGGCCTTTGGATTGATGATTTGCCAAAATGTGTTGAACATTTAACCAAACAAGGCATGCGTTTTACACCTGGAGGCATTCGCAAAGGAGCTGCTGGCTATGATGTTGTGTTTATTCATCCCAAGGGAAATGAAGCTACACCTCTTTCGGGTGAAGGCGTGCTCATTGAACTTGTCCAAGCTCCTGAACACGTTATCAAAGCTTTTGATGCTATTAAGGAATAAACTCTCTTTCATTCCTTGTAATGAACTTTTCTTGATGCTAATTTTCATTGAGTTCTCCAAGTGTAGAGAAAATGTTATCATTTTTCATGGCATTAAAAGTCATTGTGGGGCAAACTCCATACCTTTTCATCATATAGCAAAATTAATACAAGTAAGGTAGCAATAGACTTTCAAATGGCTTTGAATTGCTGTGGGCTCCATGACTTTATATACAAATCTATCGTTTAGCCATTAATTTAACTACTATGTGTAGTTATTGCTTGCTGAAAAGTGTCAAAAATACAACAAATTGTGATTTTTCACAAACTTAGCCTTGGAAATTGCACAAAATAAGCACATATTCCTCTTCTACACATATAAACGCATTGTACCAATGTGGTTACATACCTTTAGCCACAATTTTACATTGAAAATCTTTAAAAATCATGGATTTTTACACACTTAGCCTTTGAATTTGCTCAAAACAACTATAGATTCCTCTTGCACGTATATATATTTATTGAA
>JNBS01000560.1:0-12871 GCA_002081575.1 Thraustotheca clavata | reverse complement strand
AGGAACTTGATATTATTATCAGAAGCCATTGAAATTTACCATCATCCCTCTAAAAAAGTTGATATTTCCCTCAAAAAAAGTTGGAATTCAACGTAAAAATGTTGAAATTCCTCGTCTCTTATCAACATTTATTCCATTCAAATATTCCACTCCAACATCCCCACATTTCCTCTATCCTCTTTCATACCAAAAGTCAACTAATATTTTATTTTTACACATCGCCAAATTCCACAAACATATATTACCACTACCCGATCATCTCAATAATGATAATAATGAAGGTTTAGAACACTTTACACAGATGCTTAACAAGAAATTCGTAATGAAGGTATAATGTCCAAACCATTTTCAAACCAGCCACATAAGTAAAAAATAATTTTCCCACAATTTTTTTCGCAATCCAACTTTGATCTACCATAAATACAATCTTAATTGCTTTTCAATTTCATTGCTTTGTACACAATAATCTATTGAAATAGGAAATATGTAAAGTCATCACAAGGCTGGCTATCTGTTTTTTAAAGGTTTAAGGTTTTTTAGGTTTTTTGAAAAAACCTCATGCGCTGAAATCCTAAGGTGTTAAGGTTTTTTGTGCAACGATAAAAAAATAGTGGAATACACTTGTTATTCAGCTAAACAAAACTGTACAGCCATGGATAGCTCTAGCTATGATAACATTGGTAGTGTAAATGAAGCTACAGGCACGACTGAAGATTTTGTGAAAAACCTTTCTGATTCAACACCATATGCTCACGCAAGGTGGAAAAAAACCTAGCAATTTTGGCTAACTAATGGATTGCAGTGGCCTGAAAAGCAACCTTTCAAGCGCATGCAATTTTCCTTTCATCTATATGCGAGCGAGGGCTCTGAACAACCAAGGAGATTATATACATATGCATGTTAATAAACCTTGTTTGTAAAACCTAAAAACCCTATTGTCTAAATTTTAGAATTGAGGTTTTTGCCAAATTTGTGAGATATATAAAGTTTCAACTTGCTCTTCAAGTTGATGATTAAGTTTAAGAGTTTTGTGTAATCTTTACCGCGTTTCAGTCAGAAAGACGTCCATGGGCACGGACGACGCTCGTACGAACGCTAGCGCTGGCCCCGTGCAGAATAATCAGGCAGAAGCAAGGGCTACGGCCCCACGAGTAAGTCCCCGAGCAGCTCCCAAGTCGTGGACGATTCAAGACTTTGATTTTGGACGAGAATTAGGCCGTGGACGATTTGGTAAGTGGCCAAAGATGCAATTTGGTTGATTCTTTGTGCAAGGCGTTGTGTTTTTGGCGCGAGAAAAGTCATCTAGAAAGATCTTGGCTATTAAAGTACTTGCAAAAGAACAACTTCATGTAAGAAATGTGAAAATGAAAGAATATTGATGAATTTTAGATTGGTGGAGTGATCCAACAATTAAAGCGTGAAGTTGAAATTCATTCACGTATTCGTCATCCACATATTCTTCCATTGTACGCCACGTTTCAAGACGAATCGAAAGGTATTAATGCTTGTAATTTTTTGATTGATTGAGTTTGTAGTGTACTTGGTGTTGAAATATGCTCCAAATGGAGATCTTTTCACAAGACTTAAACATGCACAGTGTGGAAGGTTTTTGTGGTTAATATGATAATGATTTATTGATGGATAATGTAGGCTTGATGAACGAACTGCTGCACGAGTTATGATACAACTTATTAAGTAACTATGAAAAATGAAGTTATTGTAGGAATTATTTGATTGTAGTGCTATTCAAACATGCCACCAACACAATGTTGTTCATCGCGATATTAAACCTGAAAATATTTTACTTGGCAACGATGTAAAATTCATTGAAAGAAAGAAATTTCTAACAATGAAATTGTAGGATGAAGTTCTTCTTGCAGACTTTGGGTGGTCCGCTGCCAATGTCACTGCTGCGTATTGATGAATTTATCAAATATTTAACTAATATTTCATTAGAAATCGCAGAGAAACATTATGTGGCACCCTTGATTATCTGTCTCCAGAAATGCTCGATGTAAAATCAATATAATGTATAAATTCGATAACGCTAATGTAGGGACAAAAATATGATGCTTCCGTTGATATTTGGGCTATTGGAGTTCTTATGTTTGAATTGCTCGTTGGTAAGCCTGCTTTTGAATCAAATGTACACTTCAATAATTATCAAATTGCTTATACATTTTAGGATCAAAGCCAAACATCCGAACTCATTTTGAATGCTCGTTATCGTATTCCATTATTTGTATCCCAAAGTGCTAAAGATTTGATCCGACGCGTATACTTGTCAATCAATCCATTATTATCTAATCCAAATTTTAGTTTCTAAAGAGAGAACCATCTCAACGAATTACATTAGCTGAAGCACTCGAACATCCTTGGATTGTTCGTAACAATCAAGAACGTGCAAGAAATTCACCATCAGCAGCTCCACGCTCAACTAATCGAAAACCACGTTCATCTTCATCCTCCGTCGCATCTTCACGAGCTTAATAATTGTACATTGTTCATTTCAACAATGCATAATCAATCATTTTTTAACCTTTCAAACTCAAATCACTTATCATGACTACAATATCACGATTAGTAGCTCCAAATATTGTTATTTTCATACACAATATTTAGCTCCTATAAATCTTGTTATTTGGGGCATGGAAATATTGTTATTTTCATACTCAAATTCCATACAATATTTCAAATCTTTAAGATATTGTTATTTTTAAAATCTCGATTACTGCTTTATATATTGTTATTTTCAATATCTTGATTACTATAGCAGCTTTAAATATTGTTACATTATCTTAATTACTATAGTAGCTTTAAAATTGTTATTTTGATTGTCTGATATGAAAATCGTAATCTTTACTACAATACAATGAAAGCAAAGGAATGTCGTGCTCCACCCAAACTACAGCATTAGGGCTTGGGAAGTGACGTCATACCTCCACAACTCAATTCAATTTACAACCCATTGCACAGCATTTTAAGCTTTCATTTCCATGCAATACGTACTCGATTTAAGTCTTTATTTCTACATCAAAACATTGAATCGATCTGCTACATAAAACATTGTCCATATCAATCTCAATACCAGTATACAATTTTCAAAATACCAATGTACAATTTTCAATATTAAAGCTTAATATGCCTATCAACAGAGTCTAAAGTAATTTAGTAAATGAAATCGTACATGCTTTTTGAATGCTTTTTCAATTCTTTTGATTGTAAAATGCTTTTGATTGTAGATAGATGAATTGGGTGAAAGACCTCTAAGACTTGATGGTTGTCAACGATACCAAGATGGTCATTTGACGAAATAATTGTTTGGTGCCAATGCTATCGAACGTAGAGTTGATCATCAAAGCTATCGGTGTTGCTGTCATTGCTAAAGTCGCATTGACCATTTTGTCTTCTTTCTATGCTTTTTTCTTACGTCCTGGTAAAAAGTTAACCAAATATGGCAAATGGGCTATTGTGACTGGAGCAACCGATGGTATTGGTAAAGCCACTGCTCTTGAACTTGCTCGTAAAGGCTTGAATGTTGCTTTGATTAGTCGTACTCAAAGTAAACTTGATGAAGCTGCTGCTGAAATTGTTGGTAAATACAGCAATGTCCAAGTCAAGACATTGGCTCTTGATTGCAATAATTTGGATGAAAAAGCTTGTGAGAAAGTTCGTCAATTGCTTGATGACATTAAAGATGTTGGTGTGCTTATCAACAATGTTGGACAATCGTACGATTTTCCTCAATATTTCCATGAAATCTCGGATGAAGCTGCTTCTAATTTGATTACAATGAACATCACATCTACTTTTGTTATGACGAAATTGGTTCTTCCAGGCATGGTTGAACGTAAACGTGGTGCTATTGTCAACTGCAGTTCGGGTTCTGCTCGTATTCCATGTCCACTTTTGTCGGAATATTCCGCAGCTAAAAAATGTCTTGAACAATTTTCTCTTGGTCTTGCTGGTGAATATGCTTCCAAGAACATTGCAATTCAATGCCAAACTCCCATGTTTGTCACTTCCAAGCTTTCCAAGATTCGTCATGCGAGTTTTATGGTGCCATCTCCATCTACTTATGCCAAGGCAACTTTTCATCTTTTTTTTCATTATTTTTACAAAACTTTTGTAGGCTGCTGTAGCTTCTATCGGCTATGATACCATTGTATCTCCATATTGGCCTCATGCTCTTCAGCTCTATGTGTTTAGCCTTTTCCCAGACTTTCTCGTCTCCAAGGTAAAAATGTCAACTTAAATTTATTTCAATGCCATTTTAGCTTGCTTTGTCGAGCCATTTGGGTATTCGTGCTCGTGCTTTGAAGAAACAACAACAAAAGAAGGATTAATGACTGCTAATACACTCTTTTCTTGCTTGTAAATTGTAAATTTGTTGTAATTGTTGGTCATATGGAGAATTAGCCATTTAGAGTTGGATGGCAGAGCCGAAACTCGTTACTTTGCATGAGCTCAAAGCAGCTCACCGCCGTAGTGTCTGTGCTACGGAATCAATTGCTGAACAAGAGATAAGCAATATGCCATCAACGAATGCTTCTTCACTACAGAATAAAGCAAGCTTTCTTCAAGCTAGTGTGAATGAAATGTGTGCTGGGACGTATACCCATCTTTTTCGTCATTACTTTCCTACGTCTGGACATGGTAAATAATTGTTTAAAAGCCATCTACAAAAATAAATGAGTAGATGCACGTAAAGAAGAGAAAGCTATTGATCCAAAGCTTTTGGCACGTATGAAAGAATTGGAAGAGCAAATTCAGACAGCAGAACAATCCATTAAAGTATACAAGAGTCAACTTCCATTGCGCATTCGTGATATCATTCAAGCAGATTTTGATACAAAGACTAAAAATGCTCTTGCTGGTACTAAAAGAAAGCTTCCTCAAGAGTCTTCTTCTCCATCTCAGTTGCCTGATCTTACTGATGTACAAACTGCATTTGCTCAGGTAATAAAGTTTAAATGATCAAGCTCATAAGAAGAGTAGACAACTAATAAAATCAACATGCTAAAGAATCAATTGCCCGTGACAATTCAAGAAGCTACTGATACCATTCGTGTGGTAATTATTTCATAGTAATATTGGACCTATGAGAAATATAGATTGAACATGCAATTAAAAAACCAAAGTCCAATATTGATGTACTGATGCAAGGAGCTCCAACTACGGTACCAAATTCATGAAATTCTCAATTCATTTGTTTTTTTTGTACTAGAGTGTATCTGCTTCTTTGAAATCGACGGTCTCAACCATGTTAGAACTTAGTTAAGCTTTGCAAGACGTTGTTTTTGACGATTACGAAATACATCATGAGTTGGACGTTTGGCCATTACATTAACTAATGCATATTCATCAATACCAAAAGAATAAGATGAAAATACCTTCAGAACCATCTTCATCTTCCATTTTGGCATCCATTTGTTCAATTTCGCTTCGTGGAGGAAGTTCTACCATCATCATGGCTCGATACATGTGCTCAACATCAGCCACAGGGCCTACAAGTCCATTTAGAAATGAAAATACTATCGAGAAATACCATTCCATGCAACCCCAAGAGGAAGCATACTTGCAAACTCTTGAAGACATTCTGGAAGTGGTGGACCAGTGTATGGCCTAAAAATGTGTGAGAATTATATCAAATTGTAATCCAAATACTTGTCAAGTTCTTTGAGAACATTGGGTTTAACAACAGACGTGGAAGCTGCAGTGGCAGTAGTTGTAGAAGTTTGGGTTTGAAGCTTGTAAATGTCAGCATACGTATCAAAGAAAAGCGAGTCTGTAGTTTGTTCAAGAAGATGCATCCATTGGTACCGATGCATGAGACTCATCATGCCCTTAGCTTGCAAATATGCATGAGGTTCTTTGGCCAATGCACTTTGTAAAGCGACGGCACGACGACCTTCTAAACGTACAATCGATGCAAGATCACCACCATTTGCAGCCATAGTCATTTCAAATTCAAGAAATTTATCCCACACAGGCTTGGCCACTTCTGCAGGCATAACACTGAGCACTTTTTCAAAGAGCGAACGCATATCTAGAAATATTTAGTACTTGGTAGAAGTTGATAATCTTCTTACTATTGTCATCGTTGGTGTGTTGGAGAAAGTCAACGTACGAAAGAACGTACTCGGGTTCATGAATATATTTTTTCAAGCCGAGCTCAAAAATATTTAATGCAATTTGTTTGCCTTCATTGCCATTGCTGCTGTGAAATTCAAGCAATGCTACAAACGATTAATTGTAGTTCATTTTTTACTTGAAAAACAAACCTGCAGAAGTGTACACTTGGTAAGAACACGCATTATCTTTACGAGCCCGTTTAAAAATATGCCGTGCTTCTTCTAAACCCTTTAGCAAATAGTTAGAACTAATTTCTTTATTAAATAAACCTTGTTGCCATAAGCTCGTCGAGTAAAACGTTGGTACGTAATGTAAACAAGGGATGAAGGGCATGTTTCAAGTAGTCTTTCATAGATATCTCGAGCTCGCTAATACACATGAATATGATATTGAAAAACACTGGAAACCTCAGTTTGATTGTTGATTTCATAATGATCAGCAAAAGCAAAGTGAAGCAAACATGAATCTGGCATTGCTGCAGTAGCACGAGAGTACACACGAGTGACAGCATCCACATCAGGTTGTTCAAGCAAAACGTATTGATACCAAACTTCACAACTATATTGCCGACAAGCAAGGCATAATTCAAGGACAAATCGACACTTTGCTTTCCATTTTGCAGTGTCAACACGTTCTGGGTTGGAGAGTTCAAATTCAATCCATCGTTGCCATTCATCAATCTATTTGAAATGAACAATATGATATAGTTATTTTTCTTACCTGCGGATTTGTGTCAACTTTAGATGGTAAAGCATCAAGATTAATAGCATCAACAAGAGCTTTTCTATCCTTCAAAATTGTTTTAGCTGCATCAATTTTCGGTCGTAAAGCTTTCATCATATTGGCATGAAGAGCTTCATTATTTGGAATTGCTTTTTCAAACAATTCATACTCTTTTAGCAATGTATCCGAATTGACCATTGGAACAACAAGTGCACGTTGATATGCTTTACGTACAAGGATAAAAGCTTGTTGATCCTAGTTGATTTCAATATAAATCAAAATGAGATTTTGTGATACCTTATCTTCTCGTAGAAAATTGATATAACTTTGCCAAATTCCAAGGGAATGAATCGATTGCCCAACACAATCCAAAGCAAGTTCAAAGGCTTCAAGCATTAGTTTCCTTGCAGCAAGTTGTTCTTCAAGTGGATGTGATGCATTAATAGGATCCACTCGTGACGATTTTAAAAAGCTCAAATACATCGCCCATAGTTCCAAATATGGCAATTTGTTGGTTAAAAGTGCTTTATTAAAGATCTCTCGCACACGTTCATATTGTCCAGCTCTCATTTCATGTTCAGCAAATGCTTTCCACCAATATCCCTATTTCAATATTGATTTTTAATATGTAATATTGATCATACTGAAGTAGGAAAACGTTCAAGGAAGAGTTCATAATATGCTCTAGCTTCTTCAATGCTTGGAATCTTTTGTACTTCTGTCATCACATTTTGCCAAGCCTGGGCATTCCATGGAGTAGTTTGCACAAGATCATAATTCTTGCGTAATTTGGTCGATTGTGTCTCGAGTTTTAAATGACTTGATGCTGCTGTCATTAAACGCATATCTTCATCTTCCTCTTCCTCTTCTTCATCTTCCATATCTACATTCGTTGGATATGATGTAGCTACAATTGGTTCATCTTCTTCGGAACTGTCGTCTGATAGAAGACGTCCGTCCATCCGCGCACTCATTGCCACAATAGATTACAATCACACTACTCATTCTTTCGGGAATAGTGTTAGCATTATTTTTACATCATATTATTCTCTATATTATAGAATGTTTTATCTATTTTACATCCAACAAGTATAAATAAGCACTTATTACCTTTAGACGCCATGGTTCATGTATCTTCAGGCTACAATAGTATTCTTTTTCAATTTATAATCACACTATTTCAAGTATGTTGAAACACTATTTAGATTGTAAAACAGTATATGTCTACTGGAATACACTATTTACAGCAATTGTAACAGTATTTATCATTTTAACAGTATATTTATACAAATGACACTATTTAAGATAAAACTTGTTTATAACACTATTTCAATATTACAACATTATTTGAAGGTAAAGAATGGCACTATTTAAGTAGAATTGAAATAGTGTATGTAAAGAAAGAGACCTGTGAAAATGAATGAATGTATTGAAAGATAAAGTAGATTTTTTAATACGATGGACGTGTTGGAACGTGAGGCGAGTAAGCTACGATCGCTTGTGGAGAATGGAACGAGTGTACAAGAAGCTACGGCTTTGTTACGTAATCTAAAGGTACGTGTATGTATGGGGAATAGATGTGTGATTTAATGTGATAGATTGGATTGACTCAATTGCCAAGTTTACCACCATCTACAATTGAAAATGCACAAGCAAATCGTGAACGTAAAGTAGCACGTAAGATGATCAAAGAAGAATATCAATAAACAAATGAATAGGTGATGTATTGGAAAGTGCAGCAATTTTGAGTATTCAACAAGAAGATATGGCTGCATTTGAAAGAAATATTACACAATTGAATGTGTATTATCACTCGTATGGGTATGACTCGGAATGGAATTAAAGATGATTGAAATGAATTAGAACACAATTACCTGCTTCTCAATTGCAATATCCATTGATTGGGACACATCTTTTGCATTTGTTGGTGGAAAATCGCATGGCTGAATTTCATGGCGAAGTAATTTGATATCTTCTATCATTGATCTAATATGAGAATAGCTTGAAATGTTGCCTGCTTCTGGTCGTGCAGACCCAAATATTGCATTTGCCATGCAACTTGAACAATATTTGATGGAAGGAAGCTACAACAAGGTATTATTTCATATCGATTAAGAATCTTATCATCGAAATAAGGTCTTGGAAGCTCGTAAAAATGAACCAAATCCATACTTTAAATACTTTATGGCTCAATTGCTACAAACTGTGCGGTACATCATTCGATTTAAGTACAAAAAATGACACTAAGAACTATAGTGATGCAATTGCTGAATGTGCTGAAGTTGCTTATCCATCGTTGGATCTTGTCGATGCAGCTAAAATGATGATGTTTGCTTCTCCACAAGAACTTGTTGCGTATATCAATGCCAAGAAACCTCAATGGATTATCAAGGATACAACAGTGTGGTTTCATGCTCCTCAAAAACATCTCGGGTATGTCATTTTATCTAAATGCAATCTCATCATTTGTAAAATAGAGCTGTGGATATTCCTTCCATGCGTCTTGTTGGAGAAACTCTTTCATACGCAACAGAATTGGATCGCATTGTTTAATGAAAATCTCCTCTTTCGATAATCAGCACGACGTAGTTAAATGACAAATACAAAATTCTACCTACTGCTCATCCTCAGAAGACGATAAATCTTCTTCATTTTCTCTCGACTCTTCTTTACCAAAATGATAACTCTGTCGATATGCTTCTTGTTGTCGTCGACGTGTTTCTTCAAGTTTCATTTGTGTATGTGCGAAATGCCATCGTTTAAAAAACTTGATCGATAGAAACAAGCTTAGAATCGTTCCAAGGATCACAAGTAGCACAAATTCACTTGGTTCGTTGGATTGTTCTTGAAATATACGATAAAGAGCATCCGATACTTTTTCTGCAGGTTCTTCTTTCCCATATTCATTAGGCACAGATCCATCAAAACAATCAATGCCTTCAGTATCTGTCGCTTTTCCTGGTGTATAGCCCATCATACGACAAAATCCTTTTCCTCTACACATATATCGATCAAGAAGAGTCTTTCTTTCTTTACGTACGTAGGCACAATGTCTTTTAATCGAGAACAGATCAATGCATTGCCATAACAAGGTGCAAGATGATGATTTCCACTCATATAAAACTCATCTTTGCACGCATCATACCATTCATCACACAAATCAGGACAGATTCTTTCAATACGAGACGTGCCTACGTGAGGATGGCAAGCGGAACAAGCGAGTTCTTCGTGGAATTGCTGGCATTTCACGTTTACATTGGCAGCAATCGGTTCTAGAATTAATCGCTTGAGGGGAACGTTGTGTGTAGCATTGCAGCATGAACTCTTGTGGTATTTACTGCAGTGTTCCATCACGCGTTGCTGCATCGGCACAGAGCTTGGATCGAACTTGATGGTACCGACGGACCGGCACGTCATCGCCATCAATCAAATTTACACTTGAAATTTGTATACCATTTTACAATTTGCGCGCCAAAGCACACGTGGTGACAATGGATGAGGAAAAAACGATGGATGAACAATGGAAGGGAGTGGAATGAATAGAAGTGAGGAAGAAGGGAATGAGGAGAAGCAGAGAGATGATAAGAGATGACATTTAAGGGCCGGAGGAATCCCGGATAGGCGATCTTGGACAGACACATGAGTTCCCCACCCAAGGGATTGCAACCAAAGCCTGCAGGAGCTCCTCCACCAAGACCAAGTGGAGAACCTCCTCCAAGACCAAGTGGAGAACCTCCTCCAAGACCTAGTGGAGCTCCCCCAAGACCAGTAGGAGCACCGCCACCGAGACCTGCAGGAGCACCACCACCTAGACCAGATAATGCACCACTTAGACCAGTTGGAGCTCCACCAAAACCAGCTAATCCACCACCAAGACCAGATAACCCACCGCCAAAGCTAGCTAATGCACCCCCAAGACCGGATGGAGCTCCACCAAAGCCTGAAAATGCACCACCAAAACCAGTTGGAGCTCCACCAAATCTAGATATTGCACCACCTAAACCGGTTGGAGCACCTCCTAAACCTGCAGGAGCCCCACCAAGTGTTGGAGAAATGAGTATGACTGGATTGGGGCAGTCTCGAGATGTTAAAGGAAATAATAGTGAGGTGCAAAAAGTAGAGGAGAAAAAACCGAGTTTGTCACCACCAAAACCCAGTGAACCACCACCAGTTGAAGTGAGTGAGAGTAAAGTTATGTCTACGAGTGGTAGTAATAGTCCACCAAAAGTTGTTAATCGAGCACCACCACCTGGAGCTCCACCTGCAGCAAATGTAATTGCATCGCAACCTGAAGATCAAAAGGCAACATCCGTGATTGGACCACCACCAGGAGCACCACCAGCGTCCACAAGCCCTATAAAACCCCCTCCTGGAGCTCCACCAGCATCAAATAGTCCTATTAAACCTCCACCAGGGGCTCCACCAGTAAAGCCACCGCCTGGAGCACCTCCTGTTAAACCACCCCCTGGTGCACCGCCAGTTAAACCTCCTCCTGGAGCACCAAGTCCACCCAAAGAAGCAAGTTCTTCAATTCCTGGTGCTCCCCCAGGTCCACCACCAGGCCCACCTCCTGGAGCTCCACCAGGGCCACCACCAGGAGCTCCACCGGGTCCACCACAAGGAGTTCCACCTGGATTACCACTAGCAGCCTCCCCAGAATTAACAGCGGAGGCTACAACCACAGATGCAGCAAAATCAAGGATTGAACATCTCTTGAAAAAGGGACGTATGAGGTTTACGTTGCTTGAAGCCCGTGGTCTTTCGCGAGTCAATGCTAAAAGTGAAGCCAAATTCAAAGCCGATGTTTATTGTAAGCTCAAGGTCGGAGCTCACTCCAAGGGGTTAAAAGAACTCAAGAGTAAAGTTTGGAAAAAATCTGGTCGAGATGTTGCATTTCAACAAGAATTGCTTCAAGCAAATTTCGATCAACCTCAAAACTTGGTTGCCGATAATGATTTGATGCTAACAGTATTACTTCCTTTTTATCATATCTATTTACTTATCAATTAGGTTGAATTGTGGGATGAAAATATGATTTCAGATGAACTGTTGGGTTGTGCTAATGTATCCCTTTTACGCTTTTTACATGGAGAAACATTTAAAGAAACTATTCCACTTTTGCATCTTAAAACATCACTTCCAGCAGGCGAAATTGATATTGAATTCACGTACATCGCCACCTCACTATATGATTTAAGTTTCTGTAGGATGTTGATTGCTACACCAGGTCTACTAAGTATTATTTTGATGGAAGGGCGAAAGCTGAAAAATATGGAGCTTATTGGAAAACAAGATCCTTATTGCAAATTTGAACATAATGGTTTGACTAAAAAATCAAAAACTATTGAAAAGGGAGGAACAAATCCTTACTTTGGAGAAGAAGAAATTTGCTTTTGGATCACTGCAGATAGTTGGCTCCATGATCTATCATTAAAATGTTACGATGAAGATGTTGGAAGTGATGATTTTATCGGAGAAGGTAAGAATTTCATTATTTTCACCAAAAGTTAATTGTACTTACTAGGTTCACTTTGTGTACTTGATCCCATGCATGTTTTGGGTGTACAAGATAATGTAATTGCTCTCACAAATGGTGGCAAACCTGCGGGTGAAATCTTGTGCAAAATCCAATTTTTCCCTGCTGGTCGATTGTCTCTCAAGTGTATTGCTGGACGTAAACTTAGGTACACCTTGTTCAAAAGAGAATGATTGAAATGGTTCTTTCAGAGATGTCGACTCTATCGGACAACAAGATCCTTATGTCAAGTTAACTCTCGAAGGTGTTTGTATCAAAACTATTGTCAGGACAGAAATTGATATGGATGGCGGCGTTGAGCCAGAATGGGATCAATTATTTGAGTTTGATGTTGTTGATCAATTCAATATGATTGTGGAATGTTGGGATCACGATGGCTTAGGCGAAGATGATTTAATAGGTATCCTACCAACTCTTTTTCTACTAATGGTAATGTAGGCGAGGCTCATCTTTCACTACTGCCAATCTTTCGCAATG
>JNBS01000557.1:0-10589 GCA_002081575.1 Thraustotheca clavata | reverse complement strand
CTGTACTCCATTAGCTTTAACTTCATCCTCTTTTCTTGTACATATTCTTTTCAAATAAATCACTAACTTTATCAATTAGATCAATGCAAATTGGGAATGCAAATTAAACCTTTTTCCATGTCTTCATTCCGCTTGTACACAACAAGTTCCATCGATCATCTATGGATCAAATCAATTGAAATGGACAGCACCAGAAATCATGTATCAAGTAGCACGATCCTGTCAAAGTCTGAGAAGCAGAGAACGTCAATGTATCTACACTTTAGGCCTCATTCTTGGTGAAATCTTTACACGTACACCATCTTTTGATGTGTTAATGCGTGAGAATGGATTTGTACAAGGAGATATCGAGCTGCTGACCTCGTCATGTAATGCTTTTAATTTTGCAACAGATCTACCAGGTGATATCAAGGAGCTTATTGAACGATGTACAAGCATTAATCCTTCTTCTCGTCCATCTTTAAGAGAACTTCTAGTCTTCTTTAACGCTTAATACACAAAGTTATCCATTCTTGGTCGTCCTGCCGTCTGTTGAGAGTGACTGCGAGTGGTTGTGTTGAGGATTGACAATCCGATTGCTGCTCTGCTACGATGAACAATCAACCGTGTACAAAGACCCTGAATTATACGTGGTGTGATCATGAACAGAATCGCTTTACTGTCTTAGTGTGGAACACTACAATCGCTTTAGAAGAAGACATTGTTAAGAATGCTACGAATTTGACCATGTAGGATGAAAATGAAGAGCAATCTGATGAATTAAACTAGTGTGGACAACGAATATGCATGGGAATTTGTGCCAAAGGTTGAGTTTCCCAAGCTTACAACACTGTACGTGTAGATTTGATGAGATTTGGCTTGAATTTGAGTAGAATTTTGGATGGATTGACTATGATGAAGAGCCTAGAAACCATCAAGAATGCAAAAGATGTCAATGTTTTGTATGGATTCATTAGATTGAATGTATTGTTTATATTTGACTGTAGAGTTGTGCAAAATATGAACCATATCTATATGGATTTGACAGCGTATACCAAATTAGACATTTTGTATGATTGTTGGTTTGATGATATTGATGGCTTATGTGGTGATAGAAACTTTATCAATGATACGAATTTAACCAGTGTCGACTTGCCTTTCAATTTAAAAAACAATTCACAAGGACTTCGAATGTACACATATATCAAGAAATTCATAACTTAACATGTTTGCATTAGCTATGTGGAAAATGCCCCAAAGCTTAATCGTAGTTGGGGTGAAGTCAATTACACTGTTTTTGATGGGACAACAATCAAACCAAACTCAACTACATCTCGCCCACCATCTTTTTTACCAGCTCCAACAACTCCTGTGAGTGCAAGTAGTAGTGGCACAAGTGGCACAAGTGCTTTGGCTGTCATTGCTATTATTTTGAGTGTCGTTGCAAGCTTTGTATTGATCATGGTAGCTATTTTCTGGTTGAGAAGACGTCGTATGAGTGAAATCCAAGGACGAGCAATTGGAGATAATCGAGGTTCATTTACTGGCACAAGATTAAGCAATACAAGTATTGCTGATCGAAGAAAAATGAGTGGCACTGTACTTGATGCAAGTCTTTGTGATACATCCTTATCTGCTTTTCCTGATTTTTTACGGCTAACACCTCCGAAATCAATGACAAATGTGAAAGCTAGTCGACATTTACTACAAGGTGTATTTGAAGAAAGAGATGTTGTTGTCAAATATATTTCAAAGAGCTCTAAAGATGTGGATGAATTTATCGAGGATTTGTACCAAGTATCCAACATCCAACACGTCAATGTAGTCATGTTCATTGGAGTGGCATCTTTTCCTCGTCTTGACGAAAAATGTGTTGGTGCTGTGGCCGAGTTTATGGAGAAAGGTTCATTGGCATCTCTACTGTACTCTAAAAAAGTGGTTCTTGATGAAGATACTGAATGGAATATGTGTATGGATAGTATTGCTGCAGTCCAATATGTCCATGGACGAAATCGATCAATTCCATCTCTTTCAAGTCGAAAATTTCTTGTCAATGCAGATATGCAAGTCAAACTTAATATTTTTTCATTGCTTTCATACAAGGATTTAAAACTTGCTGAAATGAATTATGGATCAAATCGTCTATCTTGGAAAGCTCCTGAAGTACTTCGTAATGATTCTGTGGATGAATATGCTGCTGACATTTACTCATTGGGTTTGCTTATAGCTGAAGTGTTTACAAGAACAGTTCCATTTGTAGCAGAGGTATGAGTTTTTAAATTATTGTTTGAAGGTGAACTTATGGGTGTGTAGTTGAAATTGCATGGAAATGTAGGATTGGACCTGTTATTAATTGAACATGCTGGGAATGAAAACAAGATGATTGTACCATTTGATATGGAGAGTATGATGAAATACCCTGAAGATTTGCAAAGTTTGTTATGGCGATGTTGGCATTTTGATCCATCATATCGTCCAACTGCTGAAGAAGTCATGGCAGTAATGACAACTTTATATGAAGACCGATATGTTTGTTAATAGGATTTAAATCTATTGAATACAATCAATCCCAAACAAAATACTTGAACAATTCAAATTAAATCCATTAAATAATCAAGTTTATTTCTGCACACGTTTGTAAGATTTTTTTTTAATGTTACTTGATTGGTTACAACCGCAACAATAATCAAGTACAGATGATTAAACATTTACTCTCTCTTGCTCTTACACACAATTAATTCATTTTTGGCTTTGGACAACGATGCCTGCACTTGTAAAACTAAATGAATTAATGCAACAACAAACAACTATAACAGATAATCCTCAACAAGATTGGAAGTGCCTAAACGATATCACGTTGACTGTGGCTATTAATGAACATGACAAAAATGTCTATGTGAACTTGAAAACTGCGCCAGACTTCATAAATGTGGACAGGTGCATTTTAAATTCAAATTATAATGGCTTAAAACTCGACCAAGCTATTGCTAATACATCTTCAATGCAAATGTAAGAAAAGGAAATATGGATTTAAGTTTAATTTAAATTATATAGATATTGGCAACAGTGGAAACTATCATCATTTAACCTCGAATCTATTGGAAAATTTCCCAATCTCGCAGATCTGTTGTTTGTTTAAAGTAGACGACATCCTAATTACTATGTAGGCAACTACTTGGAGACAGCAACCTCGTTACAAACATTACTATTTGTGAATCGGCGGCATTGAAATCTGTGCTTTTGAAATCTCATAATTCAACTCAACCCTTAAACGTTTATGGCCCAAAATCGACAATTTTCAAGGGCCAAGATGACATAACGCTAAATGTAATCCGCAAAGAATGTTCAGCATTGCCAAATGGTTCATTGGACAAAGATCAAATCAATAGGACAATATCAACCAGTGATCCTGCATCTATCACCAGTGCTCCTGCCTTTAATACCAGTGCACCTGCCTTCAATACTGGTACAATAGAATCGTCTTCATCATCTACAGGTGTTATTGCTGGTGTATGTGTTGCTTGTGCCGCTGCCATTTTGATTGTTCTCTTTGTCTTCTACCGTCGAAGAATGAGTAATAGAACCAAACTCAGTCTACCATTGACAGATTCCAATTACGTTGAATTAGACGACAAACTCATTCCCGATGATAACAACAAAGCTATTGAACTCAAAAGCCCACGATCCTTTTGCAAACAAATGCCTTCCCACACAATCTTTGGTCCATTGCTTTTACAAATCAATGGAACTTTAAGTGTTGTTCGTTCTGGTCATCGTATGATGTGGTGCAAAGATGTCAACAACAACAAAGTGTTGCTTAAATACACTGAAGTTGATGATATTATCAAGCGTGGAGAATTTACTACTGCTGTCAAATCCATTACGAATATACAACATCCCAATTTACTTCCATTGCTTGGTGTATCTCTTATCAACAGCAATGCTTGTTTTGCTGCTGTGACTGAATTTGCTGAAAAAGGATCTCTTAGTTTATTCTTACTTGAGCCCAAGATGGATTTAACCCGAGATATTCGCATTCGATTTTGCAAAGAGATTACAAATGCTGTACAATACTTGCATCATTCAAAGCGTGCTTTTCCAAACCTTAACAGCCAAAAAGTTCTTGTGACAGAATCTTTGACATGCAAACTCAATACATTTGAGCTATTGAAACCCGATTACTTTGCCAAGTCCCATCCATTGCAATCATTTGGTTCATTTACCATTCCATACTTGGCGCCTGAACTTATTCTATCATCACAAGCTGTCCCAACACCTGCAAGCAATGTGTATTCGATCGGGATTCTCTTTGGTGAAATTTGTACTCGCACGCCACCATTTACAATCCTCTATCAAGAGTTTGGGTTTCTTGGTGGTGATGTGAAGTTGATGGAAATCATTCAAAGCCGCAAACGACTTCCTTTCCCATTCGACCAAGATCAGTTAAAACAAACTACATCCGTCCAGTTTGTTGCAATGCTCAAACGTTGTTTAAGTCCCGTACCAAGTGATCGTCCTACAATTGACGTTCTCATGGCTGAATTACGTAAATTTTAAACTAACATCCATTTTTCATTGTCCCATCTTCCCTTTGCATCTCTTTGGGTATGTTTTACGTCGTGTTTTTAAGTCTCTACATGTCCATAATCTGATCGTTCAAAATTGCAATACATTTCCTATTGAAAATCCTATCAAAATCAAATTCATTTTCAATCATTTACCAAATATTTCAGTACATTTACATTCCTCCTACCTTTTAGTCCATCTCCTTCATGTGATAGTAGCATATTCTTCCGATTTCATGGCATCGACCAAAAATTGGCGTCCAAATGCAAAGCTACCACACTCGCGACACTTGGACGATGTAATCATTGCCATATTGATGTCTCGCCACCATCCATTCTTCCATCTTTCACTACTAATTTCTCTTAAACTTATCAAATTTCCATACAATCACATTAAATTGTACCTGTAGACCGTATTTCATCAACAAGAACCACATGAGACGGAGATAATACTTTTGGGACACTTTTCTTGCGTCATCCGGATATAATTCCGGATAAAAAAGAAATGTGTTGTACTTTTGACATAGTGAGTTTCGATGTCGTATGCCAAGTCGGTGGATAACGCGGGAAGAGTTTGGACATGGCACCGAACGAACAATGGGTCTTTTTACGCACAGGAAAATGAAAATCCAGGGCTTTCATTGCAGGAAATAACAAATCTATGGAATCAAACAACTCAAGTATATTTGTACGTGATGATTACCTAGGATACAAATGTGTTAAAGTTGATTTTTTAGGAATTTTACCATGCCATTGAGTAATTTAGATGGATATAACAATCTTCCAATGCTATTGCCGATGATACAAGATGCGTAATTGTTAAAGCATGTGATCGACTGATGGCAATTCATACAATTTCCGGTGTAGAGTCTTTGAAAACGTCACGGATCAAACTTTGCTTGCACCGTTTGTCAATACATCGTCGATTGCAAACATGTAAGAAGATACTACTTGAAAAATGATTGAGAATGGGGTGTAGAACGATTCAACTATCTACGTTGCCGTCGCTTGATTTGTCACAGTATACCAAATTGTCTTTGTTGTACGATCTACATCAAGTGGTATTCATGGATAACGAATATGAACCTAGATCGATCTTTGCGTCCAGTGTCACCCAGTCACCCATTGTGCTGCCAACAAGCATCGCGACACGGCTGTTGACCATGTACATCCTTTAACTAAAAGCTTGGACTCATTGCAATATCTTTAGCTCTCTAGAGAATTCACCCACCACCACTTTCGAGTACTTATCCAACGCTACCACTGCGTATGGTCTTCAAATGTACTTTGATTAGCTTGTGCTGATGCTCATCCAGTGTAGAACTTCTAAATCATCTGTGTTATGCCCACAGATCCAAGTCATATCGTTCCCATTTCCTTGTGAATGCTTTAACACAACTCTTCTTTGCTCAGCAGAGTCGACACCAGCAATAGAACCAATGATTACAGTGCCTAGCTCGATCAAACCTCCAACTTCAGCAGCATTATCAGCAGGGGCTATCGTTGGCAGTGCTTTAGGAGCTTTAGCACTGGTTTTTATCTTGACACTCATAGCTCTTTATTACCGAAGACGACACCATAATAACCATCTCGCACAGAGCGATGGTGAACCTAATGAAGAATTGGAAACAGAGTTCATCGAAGCTCGGTCACCAGTTCGCCCTCGTCGTTTATTTAATTCTTTGGTTGCTTCGTTGAAAGACCCGTGTCAAATTTTTCGTGATGCCTTCCCAGACTTTACAATTCCTATAGAAAAGGAAAAGACCGCCAAAATTCTCACAAGCAATTCGATGCGTAGTTGCTTCTCCACTGAACTCAATATAAAACTTGCTTTAAAGTCCATCAAAACCACTGATGTTGACGAACGAAAGCAAGAATTTATCCAAAGCATTGACTTCTTGAGATCTATTGAGCCTCATCCCAATCTTGTTGCTCTAGTGGGTGTATCTCTGATTAATTATCGCACCGAGTTTGCGTTGGCAGTGGAATTTGTGCAACGAGGCAGTTTATCTACAATTCTCCATGACAAAAGAAATGAAGTTGTTGCTTCGATTCTTGAACCGATTGGTGTAGCAATGGACATAGCCCAAGGGCTCTTAGCTCTTCATTCAATTCAGCTCAGCTATGGGCATCTCGAGTCCAAAAATGTACTAGTGGATAAACAATTTCACTGCAAACTCAATCTTTTAAAATTGCTTCCGACCGCACGCCACTGCACACAGAGCTTTGGTGGTCCCTCCAAAAGCTACTTCGCCCCAGAAATCCTTTGCAATGAACGTGTTGACATGACCAAAGCTGATATTTATGCATTTGGTGTTGTTCTGGGTGAGGTCGTAACCCAACGATGGCCATACGAAGTGCATTACGAAAACCACGGCTTTGTGGAAGGCGACATGCTACTTTTGAACCGTGAAGCAGGAGAGCCGTTCCCAGATTTAAATCCAAGCCTGATAACAGGGCAAATCGCAATCACGTGTATGGATCCTTCTCCACATGCACGTCCATCCGTTGATGTTCTCGTCAAGTTGCTCGAGTCTCACATAGTTAATGAGCCGATTAGATAAATGTTTTGTGCCGTTGATTTCTTCATCTTTTCACCATTTTATCGCTATCTTCACTGTATATTGCGAGGTATTGTCATATTTGTAGAGCTTTTCATTGTCATCTTCAGTTTGCACAGTACTTCACTGCTATCACCATTCTGCTAAAGTTTTTCTTGATACTTTTAGTTGATATCTCCATTTTGATTTCGTTAATTGTTCCAATTCCTTTTCACAATGTAGTGGTTGATTGTTTACATAGAGAAGATGCTAAGAGATGTCATCATGCCTAACGTAGCACCCATGATATTCAAGCTACAGTACTTTAGGCTGCCTGCAAGCTCAAGACAATTCCATCTTGTTCGTCTAGTTCGAGGCTAGACTGTTCAGAAATTAATAGCAATCACTGCTCCGGAGCTTGCTGTCCTCACGTATCAAGTAGATGGATGTATCTTTCTTCTATAACGACGTGGCGAGGATTGTGCTGGTTTTTTGGTGCGTTCACCCATTGTGACTTGCATTGCGTGTCCCATGGGCATTCCTATCGTAGCACGTCACTAGTTAAAACGCAACGCTATGAGCATGACGGTAACAAGAACACGCACAGCTTGTCCGCGAACGAGCTGGGTTCCTACGAATGCTCGACGAAGCTGCAATTGCTGTGGAAAATCGTTCTCTGTTCTTCGATGGCGGCATCGTTGTCGTGTGTGTGGAGACATTGTTTGTTCGAAATGCTCTGTGGAAGTGGTCTTGAGGAACGAAGTGACCCAAGTTGGTAAATCATGCGTTGTGTGTGCAATTACCCCCGATTCAAATGAATATCTTGATCTAGCAGCAGCTATGCAACGTCGACCAACTTGTCCAATGTTTGTTGATCTATTACCATCGATG
Source organism: Thraustotheca clavata (assembly GCA_002081575.1). Lineage (NCBI taxonomy): Eukaryota > Oomycota > Saprolegniomycetes > Saprolegniales > Achlyaceae > Thraustotheca > Thraustotheca clavata. Next base: position 2,614 of record JNBS01000557.1, on the reverse strand, counting down.
AAATGGAAAGATGTGGCGAGAGAGCATCGGAAAAATGGAAATTGTGGCTGTACGATTTGCCTTGATGACTACAAAGGATTGGATAACATCATGCAACTTCCATGTCATCACACATATCATACCAAATGCATCACTCGATGGCTTGAAACAAATGATGAATGTCCTGTGTGCAGATATTCTTTGCCTCGAGACGTTAGCTTTGCATGTAGTATTTCAATGCTATCATAACTTAATAGAAAAAGCGATATTAGTACCCATTTCTATCATTCTGACTGAGGGGAAGTCGGATATGAGTCCAACTTTGTACGAGTGACAACCACGCCTGTAGCACTTGCAATCCACTCGGTTTATCCATCCCATCAAGTAGCAATGCCAAACAAGTCGCTGTTTCACATGGATGGACAAAGTAATATGGTGTGCCAAGCAAAGGATGTTCATCTTGGCTAACAAAATGTTCATTTCCTTCTTCACATTCCAAAACTTGACGTATTTCTTTTGTTGACAACCATCTTCCGTCTATCATTCCTTAATACCTCTTATCTCATCATTTACTCCCACCTGCATGTTCTCCTCGTAAATACAACACTGGTACCCGATATGTTGGGCTGTACACGATATGATACTCCAAAAACACCACGTTCCCTTGCTCCACACGCACTGTCTCCTCATCCTCTTCTTGTTCTTCATTTTCTTTTTCTTCCTCTTCTTCTTCTACATCATCTCGTTCTCTTTCTTCTTCATCTTCTACTCGTTCTGCAGCACTAAGATCCCCTTGTGCTATTGCTGGCACATTTAGAACTGGCGCCACTTTTAAAAAGCGCGGATTTTGGCGGGAAACAAGAAAGCCATCGGGACGGGGTGAAGGTGAAGAAGACGCTGTAGGGGATGAGAACGCGGGGGATTGCTGCCAGTACCAGTTCCAGGATCGATCCTGCTGCATGAACGATCGTTGGTACACGAGGAGAGCTTGAGCCCCATCTCGGAAAGCCTCCCACTCCATCACAAAGCAGATGGACGGACGAAGTGTGTTCCACACAAGAAGACTTGTGCAGGTAATTGAGCTTCCTGTCGAGCACACAGAGGAGACGAATGTAATCGTCTCGTTTGCATCACAATGCGTCGAGAAGAAGCAATTTCAAGCGTTCTATTGCACCGATAAGACGCTCTTACTAAGATCGCTCGAAGAAGATGGATATCCACGCTTTTGGCGCGTCCCATGGACACTTGCATTGAATCGAATGCAAGCTCCAGAAGCTCCTACAGCTGTGACTTCGTCATTTGGGATTAATTTGCCAAACCCATTGACGTTTGGTGATGATTTACCGTTTGCATCAACGTCAATGGGATTACCTTCTTCTTTGGTCATTCCTCCATTGTCCCTTGTGACTTCACAACAAGTAGTTGCTCTTGACTTTTCACCTGAAGCTGACTGGCTTGCTATTGGAGTTGCATCAGGACAAAATATGTTTTTATTTTTGGTTCCTGTAGCTGCCCTTGTTGCACGAGAGCGTGGATTGCAATTACAAGTAAGATTTTATGCTTTGATGCTTTTAATTAAGGACTAGAATCATTTAAAAGATGCTGCACCAGGAGATTTATTAAGTGTGGCCCCAAGCCCGATGGGAACTCAAGTAAGTTGATGTGGGTTAAAAGCAACTAGATTTGGAAGTAGATGATGTCATATCTTCGTGCTCATGGACACAATGGAGCCAAATACAAGTCGACTGTAGCAGGAGACTCTGAAGATCTAAGTACACTAGAGTTTTCAACGGGAATGACTACACCTACTTGTTTGAAATGGTGGCGATCATTTAAGGGAGATAATTATGTGCTCGTGGGATCGAGTAGTGATTTAATTTCCATTGTTCATGTCGAAACAAACAAAGAAGCTTGTCGATGTGAAGTATCAGGTACTATTTTGTTGCAATTCCCTATTCAATTGTTTGTAGGAAAAATTCTCTCAATTGATCTTGTACATGAATCGGATAAAGATGAACGTACAAGCATGCTCGTAACAACTCAAAAACAAAATGATACGTGGTACTTTCAAGTGCTATTGGAAAAACGAGCTCAACTTGGACCAAATCGAATTGCTGTTGCTACTTTTCCAGAGCATTTTCTCGAAGACAAAGCTTTTCGACCACGACGTATTAAACGCTTTGAAGGTGCTTCAATTCATGCAGTAAATGATACCTTTGGACGAACTTCATCTCTCGTGGTTTATGCCAAACAAACCTTGACACAATATCCCGATTTTCAATGGAATTTACCTACTAGTTATGAACTGCCGTCGCTTGACACACTTATGACATCTCCACGCATTGTTTTTTGCTCGTCTCAGCTCATCCTTGTGCAAGGAAAAACAACTCAAGATCAAATGATGGCAGCATGGATTTCCCGCCCTACACGTCGTCTTGAAGCAAACGGTATCAATCCAATGAATCCCAATCTCAATTTGTTAAGGTGGTATTCAAGAAGCTCGAATTGTTCATACGTTAAAACTTCGACAAGACGAATGCATTCGTAGTGTTATAGCTGGACGAGGACTCGGAATTGCTTCAGACGAAGATTTGCTTTATTTTGTCCACACCGACCACCAAGTAATTTTGAAATC
>JNBS01000556.1:4168-18443 GCA_002081575.1 Thraustotheca clavata | reverse complement strand
ATCGTCGTAAAACAATTTTATTTGATGTCGAGGCTACAAATTTTGAAAAATCAGTACATCGACGATATTTTCGTAACATGGCTTCATCGCACCACTTTCAGAACGTGTTCTTCATGATAACCAAATCTTTGCTACTCATTCTCTCATTTGGTTACTTGGTTTTGTTATCGTACGCAATGAATATCTCGTTTGCATAGGTGATGTACCAAACTTGTGGATCAATTGGATGTTACGAAGGGATATTCATTATGCCAATAGAGAAGGATACAATTGAAAGCAGTGCAGTTTGTATTCCAAGTCAGAATTACTCATATTCAGATTTATTTTCAATTACCATCCGTCCATTGCGATAACATCATTTTTTTACCTAAAATGACCAAGCTGGAGTCTATATCATTTTCACATAACCCGTTATTCAGATTATGATATGAATGAATTAAGACCTATAATATCTCACCATAATTCACAGTACTTGGGGATGAAATCAAGCAGATTATGAATTAATCACTATCACTATCATTTCCAAAAGCACGGGCAAAAGCAGATCCACTGGGTTTAGCTGGACCAGACGATCTAAATGTTGTTGGCTTTTTCTTTGGCACGGTTGCCCATCCAGTGTTGACAGGAGCTTTTGCTTTAGCACTACTTTTCTTCTTGTACTTTGTCATAGCTTCTTTAGCAATCCGATCACACTTTTCTTGAAAGTCATCATCAAACCATTCAATACTTTCTGTTTCTGCTTGATACAAAGCTACTTCAATGCCTTTTTTTCCTTGGAGAGTTTTTAGATCCTGCAAAGTTAAACTCATCGAGTGCTCCTTTTCTTGAAGAATTTGCAATGGAATCAATGCAAGATGAAGTTCCATGATTGTATCTGCTTTTCTCAATGGATAGACAATTGGTTTAATATTTTGAACATGATTGAGTCTGCTTGTCAAATTTGAAAGTTTTTTGTTTGCTTTTTCTTTTTGATTGACACTTAGCGATTCAATTTCAGCAGTCAAAGCATCAACATTGGAAGTCATAGTTGCCACTAGCTCTTTCTTTTCATTTGCTGTTAATCGTCCATCATCCACGTGCTTTTTAATTTCTGCTTGTAAACGAGTAAGCTTCGCTGCATTAACTTCTTGTCCAGCATTTCCATCATATTGAGCTTGTTCAGCTTCAGTCAAAATTTCACCTCGAACCATTTTAGCTTCCAACAAAGCAAATTCATTCATAGCATCTTGAATAAAGCGAACAGCTCGTTTCTTTTGTGTCCACGAAGGTAATTCCAAAGGCAAAAGTTTTTCAAAGTCTTCTAAATCACACGAAAGCAATAGCAACTCTGGAATTTCTTGCACTGATGGTCCTTTAGCTGCTGGTTGCTCAGCACTAGATGCTTTTTTCTCCACTACTTTAGGAAACACAAGAATTGTTTTTAAATTTTGACCAGTATCATGCTGTTGCTTAAAAGTACCCTGACAATCCCAAGTACAAGCAGCAGATCGATCTTCCAGAAAACCAATGTCACGAAGTGCTCCAGTCATCCATTTTGGCAATTCTTCGGGATATTTCGAGCGAACGAGCTTCCCACCACCCACAACGAACGTAAATCGGATCATTTCATTGAGCTCAAAGGGCTCAGAGAATGCTGCAGTCACGAGTTCTCGCGTACGAGCTTCAGTGTACCCACCGAGATCGACTTGTTCACTCTCAGTTACCTGGCGAAGTGTACTCATCCAACTGCAAATGTCACAATAAGAAATATAGGGTTGATAACAGTTTGGTGAATGCCTAGAGAATTCTAGATTTAATGCCAATTGATATGATTGATATGATCAAAAAGATAGATCGTTTTATAGAATAAGATGAAACCGAATAGGAATAACGTCATGCATAAGAATAAGATGAAACCGTGTTGAGACTCACACTGTAAATGAGTCAGCAATACAATAAAACGTGTGCTAATTTTATCTATACAAGAAAATGTTGTAAGAATGGATGAAGAACTGAATGGCATTTATTGTTTGCAAGTTTGTTGGTATTCTAATGCAGTTAATCCTCAATGGCCTGGTGGTAAGCATGGTCAATCCATGGCATAAGTGCTTCGAGGTCTTCTGTTTCGACGGTAGCACCGCACCAAATGCGAAGGCCTGGTGGTGCGTCTTTGTATGAACCGATATCGACTGCAACGCCGTTGGATTCAAGAATGCCTTGCATTTCTTTGAGCTGAGCTTTGGAAGCTTTTGGAATCATTAAACATACCGAAGTCTTGGAACGAATGGATTTGTCTTTTGCTAAGAACTCAATCCAGTCGTTGGCTTCGACAAAGGATTCAATCACTGCAAGATTTCGACTGGCCTTGGCACTGAGACCAGGGACACCACCTTGGCTTTCAGCCCAATCCAAAGCATCAATGTAATCTTCGACACAAAGCATGGATGGGGTGTTAATGGTGGAACCTTTGAAGAGATCCATGTTAATTTCACCCTTGCTATTCTTCATGCGGAAGATTTTAGGTAAAGGACGATTTTCAGGTGAAAATGAATTTAATCGGTCCAAAGCACGTGGAGACATGACCAACATACCATGAGCACCTTCACCACCAAGTACTTTTTGCCAGCTAAATGTGCACACGTCAATCTTGTTCCATGGCATTTCCATGGCAAATGCAGCAGACGTAGCATCGTTCATAATTAAACCCGTTCGATCATCAGCAATCCAGTCTCCGTTGGGAACACATACACCACTGGTGGTTCCATTCCAAGTAAAGCACACATCGTGATCTTTATTGACTTTGGACAAATCAGCAATTTCACCGTAAGGAGCCGAGTACGTTGTAACATTTTCAAGTTTAAGCTCATTTACGGCGTCATTTTGCCAGCCCTTGCCAAAAGCATCCCAGTAAAACATGTCAACTGGTTTAGGTCCAAGTAAATTCCACATAGCCATTTCAAAAGCACCAGTGTCCGAGGCAGGCACGATACCACAAACATAATCATCTGGAAGTTGTAAAATCGATTTGGTCTTTTCAATAGCTTCAGCAAGCACTTTTTTACCGATAGTCGAACGGTGGGAACGACCAAGCGTACGAGATGGAAGACCTCCAAGAGTGTAGCCAGCTCGCTTCTTACATGGCCCTGAACCAAAGTTCATCGATTTGGGCTTGATAGCAGGGACATTTAGAGGAGATGGCAAGGCCAACGGCATATCCAAAAGATTAACTAGTCGAACATTGGCTAATTGTTCCATGGTGCCAAGCTCTTCCATGACTTTAGACGATGGTGTATCATCGACATTTAGTACTCCAACAGCATGATTTTCAGTTCGTCCAAGGCCAAAGCAACCGATGTTGATAGAATGTTTGGCGAGAACTTGGGTGACGGCATGAAGCACACCAGGTTTATCAGTATTGGTAAAGAACACCATGCTACCACTCAAAATGGCATCGAGGTTCAGTTTGTTGTATTGAATCAAACGCAACTGGTTAGCTCCAAACACAGTTCCTGTGACTTTACGAGTAGTGCCATCATCAAGGTGGCAGGCGACAGTGACTACGTTGTTGTAATTCAAGTCTTTTTCAATGTCTTCTTGGGCATGTTCGTCAGTGACAATACCACGGCTATGAAGAATTTCCACTGCATTTTCAGGTGTGATTTCATGCTCAAGAAGATGACAACCAATGCCTTGGCAAACTGCTCGACGAAGTTCATTTGGAGGAATAGCAAACACTTCTTTTCCTTGAGACGAAATACTTACTTTGGTGATCTTTTGAGTTGATAAAAGCTGAGCTTGAAGACTACCAAGCTTTTCTGCCAACAACGAATATGGTGGTCGCACAGTGTTATTTGCCAAATCAAGGTTTGGAGCGTTCACAATATTACTGTAGCTTTGACCACGAAGAGCTTGATCTACTTGATGAGAAATAGCTAGAGATACTCGAGCTTGGCCTTCTTTTGTAGATGCTCCAATATGTGGGGTGCACAATACATTTGGGTGGCGGAAAATTGGGTGTTCAGATGATGGTACAATATCCAAAGCAAGACCTTGAATTTTTCCACTTTCAACAGCTTCATACGCGGCATCCAAATCCAATAATGCTTTACGCGAAGTATTCAAAATAAAAACTCCATCTTTGCAACGAGCAATACGATCTTTGTTCAAAATACCACGAGTACCAGGAGTGAGTGGACAATGAATTGATATAAAATCACTACGAGCAAACAATTCATTCAAAGTAGCGGGTTCAATATCCCGAGCTTTAGCAGCTTTATCTGATAGCAAAGGATCATAAGCAAGCACATTCATACCAAATGCCAAACACCGTTGAGCAACTTGTTCACCAACACGTCCAAGACCAATTAAACCAATGGTTTTACCATGTACACCAGAGATAGAATGTTGTCTAGCCAATGCAGTTAACAATCCCATAGTTAATTCAGTAGCTCCAATTGTATTGCCACAAGGTGTATTCATAACTAAAATACTTTGTTTCGTAGCAGCAATTAAATCAATATTATCAACTCCAGTACCAGCACGAGCAATGACACGTAATTGTTTGCCAGCTTCAATGATTTCTTTATTGACACGAGTATTGGAACGAACCACAAGACCATGATACGATGGAATTTCTGAAAGTAACTGCGATGGCGTTAGCGAAGCCACGTCTACATGATAACCGTATGTACGTAATGCATCAATACCAACAGAATCAATTGGATCTGTGACTAAAATACGAGTTTTCGTGGATGCTCCGCGGGACAATGCCATTGATGGTTTAATTCGGTTGAGGCGCCACATCCTGAAATGAGTTGAGGTGATCTTTGGCATTCGTCAACCAGCGAACATTCGTGTGGTTTTTCGAAAAGGTGGTGTTTTCAGACCGGTACTTTTAAAACACTTGAATATACATTGAAAACAATCGGTATCGCCATCGATAAAGCGTCTTTTGAATAGAATTAAAGTATTGACATCGTTTTTGTGTTTGGTGCAGTGGGTAAAAGGTCGAGTTTGCACTCAAATTTGATTGATTAGCATGTTGAGGCCAGATTTATTAAATGGTGTAATTGTGGCATGGGATCATTTTGAATGGGTAATCAATTTGTAAAATGATGAAAATGTCATGAATGGAAATGGTGAATTCAATGGATTCATTGTACCACTTTGATGGATAACGTATTTGTTCAACGGTTTGTTCCCCTTTTGACATTCATAGACGGATAAAATTGCATGGAAATGTAAATGGATTGCAAGGAAATGGTTCATATTTTTGTCTGCTAAACAGGTTGGTGCAATAACCATGCAAAGTGTAACCCAGACCTGCAATGTTGTCTCAGTTACCGATACTGGTTTGAAAAGATATCCATTTTGACACTGGTGCTTTCTTTCTATTGATAGTGAATGCAACGATAGTCATTTCTATTTATCTTCTATGTAGTTTGTCGCAATCAAAACAATCACAAACGATCATTTTGGTTGCATGAAAAATGCTTGATTGGCATCAGACCAGCTGCAAGAAAAGACTAATTTTCTTCGTTTGGCATGTCTCGGTCTTTTAATGATGAAATTCATTGCGAGTGGAGGCAGGTAAGGACGCAGCGTTTGACAGCAAAGCAAACTAGCCAAAATGAGGAGGAAGTGCATAAAAGACAGCTACGAACGTGGTGTGCAGAGTAGAATTTGAATGAATGGTTAGCTACTGAGAGTAGGACATCGAAGTTCGTAAGAGCTTTGACAGCTGGAGCCAAGATGGCCAGTCGAGACTTCATACTTTTAAATTGACTAGCAATGAGCACTGTGCCTGAAGAAAATGAATTGATTGCCGCTGTGCAAGAAGTTTTGAATCAAAATCCTGAATTTGGAGCTAAACGCATTGCAAGCATCGTGAAAGAGGCCAAAGACTGGCAAGTAGGCGAAAAACGAAGTACGTCTATCGCAGCTGAGCGTCGTGGTGATATGTGCTGTAGTTGCCAAGCTCATCAAGAAACATAGTCTGATTAGCACCAGTATGGACACAACCAACCAAGTAGACGATGTGGTTCAAAACAAGGAAGAAGAAATTCCACAAGAACCTGCCGCAGAAGAAGCTCCTGCTGCTGATGAATCTCCTGTAGAAGAAGCTCCTGCTGAAGAAGCTCCAGTAGAAGACACACCAGCTGAAGAAGCTCCTGTAACTGAGGAAGCACCAGCAGAAGAGGCTCCTGTAGAAGAAGCTCCTGTTGCTGAAGAAGCTCCAACTGAAGAAGCACCAGTAGATGAAGCCCCTGTAGAAGAAGCTCCTGCTGAGGAGCCTGCTCCTGAAGAACCTGTAGCTGAAGATGCTCCTGTAGAAGAAGCTCCAGTAGCTGAAGAAATTGCTGAAGAAGCTGCCCCAGTGGTGGAAGAAGTGGAAGCTGAAGCAGCTCCAATTGAGGAAGCTGTCGAAGCTGTTGAAGAGCCTGTAGTTGGTGAAGAACCTGTGATTGTTGAAGAACCTGTGGCAGAAGAGCCTGTTGTAGTGGAAGAACCTGTGGCTGAAGAACCTGTAGTTGTTGATCAAGTTGCTCCAGTCGAAAATGCTGTGACTGAAGAAGTTGCCACTGAAGAAGCTGCTGTCGAAGCTGAAGCCACTACAGAAGAAGCTGCTGTGGAAACTGAAGTCACCACCGAAGAAGCTGCAGTAGAAGCTGAAGTCACCACTGAAGAAGCTGCTGTGGAAACTGAAGTCACCACCGAAGAAGCTGCAGTAGAAACTGAAGTCACCACCGAAGAAGCTGCAGTAGAAGCTGAAGTCACCACTGAAGAAGCTGCTGTAGAAGCTGAAGCAACTACCGAAGAAGTTGCCGTAGAAGCTGAAGCCACCACTGAAGAAGCTGCTGTAGAAGCTGAGGTTACCACACAAGAAGCTGCCGTGGAAACTGAAGTCACCACTGAAGAAGCCAAAGTCGAAGCTGAAGTTAATGCTGAAGAAACTAAAGTTGAAGCTGAAGTCACCACACAAGAAGCTGCTGTCGAAGCCGAAGTTGCTACAGAAAAAGCTGCAGTTGTTGAACAAGTGACAGCTGAAGAAGCCACTTTAAAGCAAGATGTCACCGATGAAATCGCCGTTGCCAAGGCTGCTGCCACAAATGAAATTGCTGCTTTCGAAGCTGCCTTCTCAGCTCCAGTGCCAGCACCAAAGGAAGAAGCTCCAGTTGACACCGTGCAAAAGGAACCAGAAGCTGAAAAGACAGTCGCCGAAGTGGCTGCCGCTAAAGAAGCTGCACCTGCTGTCGCTGATGTTGTTAAAGTAGTCATTCCAGTAGTCCTTGAAAAACTTGCTGCTACTCAAGTTCCAGCCAAGGAAGAAACTCCTGCTCCAGCTCCTGTAGTAGAAACTAAACCTGCCACCACTGAACCTGTCACCACTGAAGCTAAAGTCGAATCCATTCTCAAAGAAGTTCCAGTTGCCTCGATCCTTGATGAAGCTAAATCCTTGATCCAACCCAAAGAAACACCAGCAGAAGCACCAAAATCCCGTAGCATTGAAGTCAAATCCCGTGGTATTCCAACCAAACCTACCGTTCCTGGCTATGACAACGCCCCTACTCGCTCCCTCAACCCCACCAACGTCAACAAAGCTGCTGAAAAAACCTCGATGTGCAGCTGTAGCATCATGTAGAGAATTTATAATAAATTTTGTATGTTCCCTCCAATTGTCCTCATTATTACTCTGCCACCCTCTAACTTCTTAACATCCCATTTCATTCCATTCACAACAAATCTATCAACTCCATCTCAAAATACAGTACTTAATGACCCTCACAATAAACTTTTCTTTCACTTGATATAACAGATTCCTTTAAAAAATAAAAATAATTTCAATTGTTTGTGTGATAGGTATGTCAACACACACAAAATAATACAAAACTTGAATGTGACTTTACTGCATAATTTGTAGCTAACAATGAGTTCTAAATTTCTATAAATAGAAATTTCGAACCGTGTTAAAATCATGCTTGTCAAAGTGAACTTCGTGATCAACGTGATTTAAATAAATTTTAACAAAGAAATAGCCAGCTGGGTGGGGAAAAACGAAGTGTTTTTACACCGAGAAAAATATGTACGCGGAGAAGGCCAAAGTCGGGCGAAAGCGCCACAATATCTGGGAATACTTTGAAGAAGACAGCTCTACGAACCCGAAAAGAACACGTTGTAAATGCATTTACTGTGGCCATAGTTTCTTTTCCGATTGTGCTCGAATGAAAAAACACATCATTGGATGCACCAATTGCCCTGAAGCCATTCGACAAGAAGTACATGAAGAATTTCTACATGCCGACTCGCATGAAGCTCGTTTAAAGCGTTCAATGATTGTAGCTGATTTGCCTCCATTGGCAAATTATGAAGGAACAACGGGGTATAAAGGTGATGGTGCTCCTCCAAGTAAAAAACTTAAAAGCACAACACCACCACCATTGCAAAAAACCATGGCAGAAGCTGTATGGGATTGTTTTCTTAACATTATCAATGATACTGCCACAGAAGAAAGGCTTGGAATGGCTGGTGTCAAGAAAATGGTGACCATTTTTAAACAAGAAAGTAATCGGGAATCGTTGCGAGCATTGCTTTTACTTGCATGCCCACAACCTGATAAACTACCCTCTATTTCGACTAATCGACCACTTGCTTCTAAGTTTATTGACGCGTATGTTCGTCAAATGCAATTTGGTCTTTTTGATGCTATTCCAAGCAACAATGAGACGGCTGTGTAGATTAAGTGGTTAATAGACAATTGCCACATGAATTTGTTTCAGATTGTAATATATGACCTTGTCGCTTTTGCCAGAGAGTTTAGACGAGCTACTTGCTCGTATCGATGATGGAGAAGAGTTTACATGCTTTCCATTCTATGGTCATCAGCCAAAGAAACTTGTAGATGAATCATGCCTAAGTCAATGGTTTCCTACAGCTTTTACAGTAGATGGAATTACGTATGCTACTGCTGAGCATTATATGATGGCAGAAAAAGCTCGACTTTTTAAAGATGATGCAATTTTGGAGCAAATTCTTGCAAGTACAAACCCTGGAGAAGCTAAATCACTTGGATCTCAAGTATCAGGATTTGATGAACAAGTATGGACAACACATCGTATGAATATTGTTGTACAAGGAAACTTGGTGAAATTTTCTGAAAATCCAATGCTAAAACAATTTTTGCTTAAAACCAATGGCACTATTCTTGTCGAAGCTAGTCCTAGAGATTGTATTTGGGGAGTTGGTATTGCTCGAAGTGATCCTGCAGTACATCATCCTGGATGTTGGCGTGGTCTTAATTTACTTGGATTTGCACTTATGAAAGTACGTAGTTTGTTGCAAAATCAATAATGAAACGTTTTCGCGCCATTATTTCTTAAATTACAATGAAGTTGTGTCTATTCGTGTTGACAGCAATTACAAGTGCTTATGTTGTTAAACCACCATTGAGAGGTTCAAATTTTGCTTGTTGTGGAGGATGTTCATCAAAAAATCGAAGTGATCAGGTGTATTTTACAACAGGTGCACGAATTATGCTTTGGAACTCGGTTGTTAAAGTTAATTTTCAACCACAATGCTTGTTAACATTCCAATATGACCCCACACTTGGTGAAGTAAGTATATGTAAAATTACTTTTAAAAATATAGTTGTAGGCTCCTGGACCTAGAAGAGTTCGTAGTGGAACTCTTGTAGGCACAACATTTCCACTAAATCATGATGCTGATGAAAGATGTTGTTTTAATGGAGGTACATGTAATTTATCTGAAGATGATGCAACGGGAAAGTAAATAAATGCAATTGTCACTTGTGATGAACGTGTATAGGTGTAATTGTGTACAACCGTGGGGATTTCGAGGAGATTATTGTGAATTATCGAGTAAAATATACTCATGATGTATAATTTATTTTATTGTAGTTTATGATCTCGCTGTGATTGAAAACAAAGCTTTATATCCTGAGAGTGTTTCTCTTACTGGATTTACAATTGATTTCCCCGATTTACGTGATTTTTTGTATAATTTGTCAATTTTACACCCCATTACAAGGTATTCAAGTTTAAACCGATAAATCGATTCATTTAACATTTTCTAGCACTTTTTTGCCTATAGATCCTACTCCAAACATGGATTCGACACTAGCTGTGTATCGCTCATACGCTTTTCAGTTTATCATTCTTGGCTTATTGGGATCATCGGGCTTATTAATTTTATTTGTTTTTACTCATCTTATTAATTGCTGTCTCAACTACCGAAAATGTAGAAAGCGACCATACTCAATGCTTGAGAAGGTCATTACAGGTATTATTTGCATTGGAGCCGTTGTTGTCTGTGGTATGTTTATTTACTCGCCAGGATTAAATTCTAATTGTTGTAGTGGGAACTGCTGCATTAAATTATGTACAATTTCAGCAACTCGCAAGTCACACCAATAATATCACATTTGTACTTAACCAAGGTATACCATCGAATATGCTTGACTTTTTCACAAATGTAAGAACAATCAAATTCTCTATGTAATTTTTTTGATAGATGAATCAACCACTTCAAAGAGCCATTTCTGGTTTTCAAAAACAACAATTACCTCAACTTCAAAGTACAATCCTAGATCAAATGGCATTATACGCAAGACTAAACCAAACTGATATGCCTGGAATATTTGCAAATACCATAGCACCACTGCAGCCACTTGCTTCAGAATTTCCAATATCAGCACTATATGGTTCACCCAGTTGTGCCAACATGACCATATATCGTACTTCTAATAGCATCATGAGTATTGGTGGCTCTACAGGTTGTTTTGGCTGTGATCAATGCAATGCTGTGCTAAACACGTACACTTAAACTTGATAACTATTAAATGACGATATTTTAGAGTACAAAACATTCAACTCAATTATATACGTGGGGTGTCTATGGTACAGTGGATTTTGTACGCTAGTCATGAAAACCTCATCGAATTTGCTAATCTGCCTCTACTTCAGACTCTAATGAATTTATCCATTTCTATAAACGCAACGCTCTCCGACTTTAATATAGCTACTACACACCAAGCTGCTATGCACAAGACTCTTGTAATAAATTTTCACTGTTAACAGCTTATATTGCTTAGGTTGATGAATTAACATTTCTCGTCAAGCCTGGGCTAATTATTATTTATGCATTGACCATACTTCAGCTTTTATTGCTGTTTCCTGTACTTTATCTTGGATTTTGGCGTAAGAAAGGCACCCTAGGTAAAGCAACAAGCTATATAGGTCTCGTTGCAACACTTGTTGGTATGATATTATTCAACTTTGGCACTAAATTCAATTACTTTAGCATGCAGTATGACTGGTATATTGTGGACTATTGGATTTTGTTCTCGTGATGGGCTCGATTATCTGGAGCGAATTGCAAACAACGCGTCAATATTATTCCCAAATTCGAGTTCACGATATGGTAGAACCAAGCTATTCTACTTTTACGAAGACAATGATTTTTTTAGATGCAATCAATCTACTTAACGACATGTCATGGATTGCCAATAGATCACTTCTTGATGTACTCATGATTATTCTAAAGATAATTAACTCTTTGGTAGATATTCCAATGCTCTGATATTGTCAAAGTTCCTCCACTGCCAACACCAGACACAGGAATGACAAAATCACCTTTGTACAATATGACAGAATTATTTCTTTTCCCAGAGCTGTCCGCACTTGAGTTTCAGGTAATATCACAATTGGGTTTATACCTATTATTTGAAGTTTAATAGCTCAGACCCTGCTCAAATAACCTCACTATTTGGATGGGATGAAAGCTACATTACTATTGCCCGCCGATTTTACCGAGTTTTACTTTTTGGTAATACCTCAGTGCCTTCACCATATTCCTCATCTAATGATTCACTTGTGATGAATTTCACCTATGATCCAAATCGCGATGGCGTTTTAAATGCCTTGGATGTGACTTTAATGGCTAGTGTTTACAACCAAACTTGGAGTACACTTACAGCAAACCAATCTTTGACACAAAATCGATTTCTATTGAACCAGTGGACTTGGTGTGCACAATTAGAAGTGGCTCGAAATCGACTATTGAATTATATGGATATTGTAGCTAATGTGTCCAAGCAAGCAAGACCTAGGTTAGATATTCTTCAAGCAAACACAAGTAGATTGGCTGATTTGGAATACCCATTTCAAAGCGCAGTGGAGTATTACACGTCAAATCTTCAAACCTTAAAACTATTAGATTGCTCCTATCATGGGAATTGCGGTAGATATTTATATGAAAATCCACTACTGATATGAATTTAGCTTGGATGCGAGCCTTTTGGAACAATTTGTACTTGGAAATCTATGCACTTGGTACAACTGCAGATAACATGACACTACTAATGGCAGTGGCGACTCTGGCATTTTTTGTGGCAACAACTTTTTTCTTTTGTTTTGGAGCTCGAGTCCACAAACCTAAAGTACGAATTTATGTGGCCAAGTGATTCTCTAATCCAATTCAACTGAGTTTATTACGCCCAGAATAATCACTGAAGCTATCCCGACAATTGAGATGCTTCTTTTGGGGGAATATTTGGGACACAATGCATTTTAAGCGCTGGTGTAGATACAAGTTTATTTTCCTACAATGTCGGGTTAGATTAATAAAAGGTATAAAATATCTACCGGCAGAATGACGGCAGTCAGCTCTCTTCCATAGCAACAACCCGTATCTAATCCAAGTGCATGCTCACATTTCTAGAGATACGCTAATTGCCAACCTAAATTTTTTATGGTGAATATACCTGGAGACCTGCCTTGGCATCGTGACCAAAGTAAATGAATGGTGATCCGACGTATTGTGGTGCCCAAAGTGCTCCATGTTCAGATTTGACTTCAGAAGCAATAAAGCCGCCATCAGAATTCTTTTCAAGAAATCGCATTTTATACAAATTCTTTGGGTCTTGCTCTTCCAACGGTACATTAGGCACAACTCCAGCATGAACAACGAGTGCATTAAGTTCAGGAAAAGTAATTGTAAATGGTAATTGCTCAAGAAATGAAATGTCTTCAGGTGTTAATTGTTCGACATAATCATATCTCTCAGCAAACGCTGTTGGTTCTTTTTCACTAGTACTTGTACGACGAGCATAATACGCATGCAGAGCTGCATCATCATGGTTTCCACGGACACATAAAGCTCCTGAAGTACGAACAAAGTGAACTACTTGAGGGGATTTTGGGCCTTTGTTAACGAGATCTCCAACAAATACTAATAAATCGTTGGCTGGAGAGTAATTGCATGCTTGTAGAAGTAGCTCAAGCTCATCAAAGCAGCCATGAACATCACCAATGATCACAACACGTTTGTCAGCAGAAACATGAAAAGTCTAGACATAAATTAACTCGTTTAAGTGAAAGAAGCAATGAGAAACCTCATGAAGTTTAGCCATAATAATCCTTCAATGAGCTCTCTATCACTCACTTCAAGATACTCACACTAAGGAGAGTGAGATATGCAATAATTGAACTCGGAGATCACTGAACACATAAATTACTGAACTTAAAAAAACGCAAGTGTGATTGCGTTTTTATCTGGTCCTATGTATCACTCAATGGTTTCCTTTCGACACTTACAATGTCCTCTACAATTGCAAGTTGGCATTGTCCAACAATGATATGCGATGGGTTACAGCTGGTAAGTGCATAATGCTGGACTTTTTTTGTACTTGTCGGAAAAGTTTATTTGATTGGTTAAAGATTGAAGAGATCGTTTGCTAGTGCATTTACTCATGAGTGGCGTGGTATAGTCAAGTTAGGTTTCCTCGTTGGAGTAGAATTTCTTCAAACGATTGAAATAGAGTTTTACGTATGGTGTGCTTGTGCTTATACATGATATGGAGTTTCGATGCATATGAAATCTCGTCGTGACGACCAAACTGCAGACGATGACGACGGACCAAGAAACAGCACACCACACTTGACTTTGTCGCGAATCAATTTTCACCCGATTCCATTCAATATGTAACTGCCCTTCCATGGTCACTTCCAAATTTCACTATTTACTGAAATGCTCCAACCAAAAGAGGAAGATTTTTGTACGTATCCAACACCCGTTGCCATTTTCACACACTACTGCAGAATTCCCAAAATCAACTCATGATTCAGAGATTCAAATATCACCAACACCACTCGAACCAACAGCCAATGACGACGACCAACTTTTACAAGATATCAAATCCGATACACAACACGTAGTCCCTCAACAAAATTCATCCTATCGCCCTGATGTCGATGGTTTACGTACGTTGGCTGTGCTTCCT
>JNBS01000555.1:0-19939 GCA_002081575.1 Thraustotheca clavata | reverse complement strand
GAATTTGTCAGGATTGTATTTTGGGTAAATCTAATGTTGAATTGTACAATTCTGCTAGTGGTGCCTTGCTCAACACATTTATATTAAAAGCACGAGGAATTCAATTTCGTCCTTTCAATTCAATGGGAGCTGGAATGGATTCGTTTACATATACAATTTCATTAGCAAGTCAAGAAAGTGCAATAACTGGCTTAGTACGTATTGAAACACTCGAATGTCGTGATCCAACATGTCTTTGTGATGTAGCAATGGCTACAAATATGAATCAAGGACTTCAAAGTACAACAGTCAATTACTAATTTAACATATATGTACAATATAGCCATAAATCTTAAAAATCATTAGTCAATTACTAAACTAAATGTACCATATTGTCAAAACTAGAATAGCAAAAAATATCAGTCAAAGTACATCATATGTTTTCGGTTGCCTTTCTAAATTCCCTGTCACTTGACGTATAGAGAATGGTATAATATATTGTTCCAGTGACACGTATCATGGTGTTGATTGACGACTGAACTTTGTTTGCTGATGGCGACTGCAACGAAAATCGCTGGACCGTCAATTGACGTCCATGGAGTCACAGATCCTGGCAACCCGATTAAAGAGAATCAAGACACTTTCTTTACGATTCAATTCAAAGATCACGTAGCCATGGGGGTCTTTGATGGCCATGGCAAAGCTTGCGGACTTCTTGCATCATCCACTGCTAGAGATTTTTTTCATGCAAAATTTAGCATCAATGACACATACGCTGAGCTCGAAGCTCATCCAGAACAAACAATGCGAAAGCTTTTTCATGAATGCCACTTGGCAATCAAAGAAGTACTTGGTTCTATGTCAAAAGAACAAAACTTAATCAATAATAGGCATTACGACAACGGTATCTCGCAGCTCGTAATAATGTCCAAGACAGAAAAGGTAGTTTTTTAGTAATTAAACCAACGCTGCTTCAAAAATCCATTCTTGTCCAAGGTGGCACAACTGCATCAATCGCTATTATTTTGCATGGCATTAAACTTATTTGTGCCAACGTTGGTGATTCTTCGGCTCTTTTGAGTTCTGCAACAGCAAAGCTACAAACATCTTCATGGAAATCCTTGCAAGAAATAGATATGCTTCGTGTACATAATAATCAAGGACCTACGTTTTCACATCCTGGTGACCTTGATGCTGAACAAGTTAAACCTCCATTGCTTGTAATACTTTCTGGGGATCACTCACCAGAAGCACTTGTTGAATTTCATTCAGTAGCAAAGTCCCGTCCTCAAACAAATCATCCCCACCTCCCAGAGCTCATGTTTTTATACGATGGCATTATCCCTGGATCAGCCAAAAAATTAACACTTCGTGAAAGGCACCAATTGCTCGAACGTCGCCCTGTGTTTCAAGTGCAAAATAATGATATTCAACCTGTGGGTGAAGGCTGCTACTTTAAAAATGTTCGCCAAGAATGGGCATCTCTATGCTGTACACCCACCAAAGCCAAGTACCATGAATCCCTTGCATTTACACGTTCTTTGGGTGATTTCTACATGCATTATTATGGTAT
Source organism: Thraustotheca clavata (assembly GCA_002081575.1). Classification (NCBI taxonomy): domain Eukaryota; phylum Oomycota; class Saprolegniomycetes; order Saprolegniales; family Achlyaceae; genus Thraustotheca; species Thraustotheca clavata. The sequence continues at coordinate 18,387 of JNBS01000555.1, read as the reverse complement.
CACCCATGAACCTGATGTAATCGAAGTTAACTTGGATAAACTCAACCATGGAAATGATCCACCAACTTTTAATTTGGTGCTTGCAAGTGATGGAATTTGGGATTGCTGGAAGTATGGAGAAGCTGCTGCCTTTGTACTTGAATCCCTTACACATCACGATGCAACAAGCACAGCTAAACTCTTTATGAAGAAAAATAAAGAGTTGTCTCGAGGGGTGTTTGGATCCCAGGTTGATAACATGACTGCTATTATATGTTCAATCCGGTATCATTCTGAAGACAATCAATAGTTTCTGTCCTAATAAATCAGTTAATTAACAAGCACCAAGTCTTCAAGTCGCAAAGTATGTACAATGTCCAAAACATCGTGTCTTCTTTATTCACTAGACATTAAGCTATTGTTGAGGATCTTCACGCTCGTAAATGGCCCATCGACGATTGTGTTCTTGGCCTTTACCAGGTTGAGCAAATGCATCTGTGCAGCCACTGTCGGCACAACCGCAGAAGTGAGATTGCGAATCCATACAAGCACGTTCACAACCAGCACCATTGCCGTCAAAATCCTTTTCAGCGACAGTTAGTTTGTTGAAAGCAAAAACGTGGCCTTCACCACCAACACGAGACAAAGCGAAATATCGCTTCTTGTGGGCCTTAGCGTGGTGCAATGCAAGATTGTAGTTGGCACCAGTAGCACCACCACTGTAGACCTTGTCATTGCCAAGCATGTCTTCACCAGTCACACAACCAATAAAACGAGTCTTTTCAGAATCGATAGAAGCAGTTTGAGAGGAAGCATCACGGAGTTTACGCTTCATTTCTTCGGTAGTAGGTTGAACATTTGGTTGCTTCTTCACCTTGAAAATACGAACGATCCAGTGTTCCGATGTAAAAGCTTCTTCCATGTGTGTGAGAACAATGTTCTTGACACCAACTTCAGTGTTACGAGCACGATCAAAACCTGGTGGCGAACGATAATCCGTACGCATTTCACCAAAGCGGTAGTAGCACAACTTGTAAGCAAGGCAGTTGTGGAGAGTCTTGGAGCCACCTGGACCAACGTCAAAGTTACCCGAAGCCGAGTAAAAGTCACGTTCAGCAGGCATATCATTAGGGAAGACACCCGAACCAATTCGGACAGGCCACAAGAACTTGTTGATATCATCCGAGCTGTAGCCAGTCAAACCACCAAAAATTACAAGCACGTAGTCGACATCAAGACTTTGCAAAATTGGATAAGCAGCTTCTTCAGTCGATGCCAAAGCACGACCAACAGTAGCGATGTGTGTGTTGTTCCACGTGTTGTTGTCAACAATAACAGTACGATTAGCCATGCCTGACATTTGATAGCCATAGTCCCACCAAGACAAAATACGGGCATCAGCAGCAGTGTTTTGACGAAGCCAGAAATAAGCTTCACGGTAATCATCAAACACAACGCGTTCACCAGATTGTGTGCGACCAGCTTCAATGACAATAGAAGGAGACGAATAAGCCATTGACGATACATAAGCAGCATGGAATTGGTAGCTCAAGAGCAATGCAGTCAAGACTGTGACAACAATAAGGGCAAATCCTCCATGAACTTCTTGAGCTCCATTTTTCAAAGGAGGGTTGGAAGAGCCAAACGAACGATGAATAAAACCCATAAACTTACGCAAAGTAGCAGAGATACCGATAGCAGCAAGGATACACGCAATTGGGGCAAGTGTAAGCATGAGACGCACCATCACACCAGCAAAATACCAGGCAACAGTACCGTACAAAATGACAAAGATACCACCGTCAGTGAGATTCTTGTACATAAAGTAGAGCCCAACTGGAGCAAAAGGCACAAGAATATGCAAATCAAAGAAATACGAAGTCCAAGTGGTAGGCTGATGTTCAGATACCGAAGCAATAATAGGAATGTACTTGGAAGCATACGTTGGGTCAAGCAATGTAAGACTACGACCAGTCCATTGCACTTTACCCATGAGCTGTAAAAGGATAAGTGCACCAGCGACAGCAATGACTAACGTAGCAGCTCCAACAACAACAAGACGACGGAATGCACCAGCCGAAATAAAACCACGAATCCAGTTGACAAAGCAGTACACTAGAATCAATAATGAGTAAGACATGATTTAAACATTGAAAGTACCTTGCAAGAGAAGGAAGACACCATGGGAACCAGCACATTCAGCTTGTTTAAGCACATTAAATCCAACAAATGGTACTTGCATTGCCAAAAGTGAACCCAAAGCATAGAACGTCGAGTATGCAATATAAAGTCGAGGTGTATATCTTCCTGCAAAAATCATGACAAGCACATAAATGGGGATCATGTTGATAATAAAGACATAACCACCCCATGCAGCCACCATGTAAAAGTAAGCAAGCGAGCAGCTAGCAGCCCAAAACATCGATCCTGTGTTGACAGCTTTAATCCACAAGTAAAACACAAAAATCAATGCGAAAATGGCCACACCTTCGTTATCATACGATCCACCGACCGATCGCGAGATATACGATGGTACAACACCAGCAAAAGCAGCAGCAAGCAAACCAGCACTAGTTCTCTTGGTTACTTCCTTTGTAAGCATATACGAAGCAATGGCAGTGTTGGCAGCAAACATGGGAGCCAAAAACACACACGTATTGCGCACATTGATCGAAATATTAACCCAGTTGAGCACCCAGTAAACAAGAGCTGCTGTGTACATGAGGCCAGGATAGATCGTACCTCCAATAATTCGACCAAGAGGATACCACGCTCGATCATCAAACCAGTCAAGAAATTCAAGAAAGCCTTCAGAAGCGAGGTATTTAGTCGTACGGAAGTTAAAGTAAGGATCAAACTCGTGGATAACACTTTCGTATCGCACGATCGAGAACAATCGAATCGAGAACGACATGAGGCAAATCGCAGCCAAAAGAGCGTATTTGAGGACGGGAGCAAGTGCAGAGGAATCGTCTTCAACGTCATGACGAGCAGAGACAGGAACACCAAAGACTACTTGAGTTTGATCCTTCACAGAGCCCGAGATTGTTGCGAACGGAACATCTTCCTCCACAACTACTTCAGGCTTGGACTTGGCCATCTTGGAAATGATCAGCAGAGCCACACACAAAAATTTAATTCCATTTGACTTGATGATTGTATGTAATGCAAATTAAATTACGATGACGTGGCATTAATAACACTTGATAACAAAATGGAGGGGACAAATGGGGGAATGGGGAATTTGGAGGGGAAATATTCGTATGGAGATTTTGGAGAGAGAATTTGGGGATTTGGAGAGAAAATTTTTGGGGAAGTGAAGTGGAGGTATTGATTAAGTGTTTTGATTGTTGGGAGATGGAGATTAGAGTCGTGGGGTATTGAAATGGTAGGCTTAGAGTCCATACAAAACTGCAAAGTTAAAGCATTTGGGTGGAGTTTGGAGAAGAGGATTTTTCAATGATATTTTGGATATGTGGAGAATTTGGTGGAGTATTCATGTAGTATTTTGGATATTGTGTGAAGTATTTGGGTGGAGTGATGTTGGAGAAGTAAGTGTGAACTGCGGTGGAGTTTTTGGGGAGGGAGGTAAAGAGTTGGTAGGAAATTTGTGGTAGATATTCGGTGGGGAATTAAAAGATATTTTGGGAATGTTTTGGTGGAGATTTGAAAGCGTATATGATGGGAGGGGATGCAGAAAAGGATGAAAACGTGTTGATTCAATATGTAAGAGAGAACTACATGTTGAACAAGGTGTTGAGGATAATCAAAGCAATTATGACGAAGTCTTGCTTTCAGCACCGAGACGAGCATCTTCCTTTTCTTTTTCAATGGAAGCACATACAATTTCAACGGTAGCATCAGGAACAGTCTAAGAAAATATAATGAGGGTCTAATAGGAAGAAATAAGAATATACCGTGACAACTCCACCACGACGAACCACAGCAACCTCAATGTTTTTACTGCCAGCTTCGACCACTTCCAAAAGAGCTTTGATCGATAAACGAATTGCATCATCTTCGTTCATATCTTGAACATAATTTTTTTCCAAGAATTCACGAGTAGATTTTTCATTACGACCCGTTGCATTTGCTTTCCATGCTGTAAACGTGCCCGATGGATCGGTTTGATAAAGTTGAGGAACACCTTGAGCATCACAACCAGCAATAAGCATCGAGATACCAAATGGACGAACCCCACCACGTTGCGTGTATCGTTGTTGGACTTTAGCAATATAACGAGCAACATATTCAACTGATGGAGCATCTTCGACAGTCAAACGATAACTTTGACATTCCAAACGAGCTTTGTTAATCAAAACACGAGCATCAGCATTTAGACCCGCAAATGCCAAAGTAATGTGATCATCCACTTTACAAATCTTACGAACAGTACGTGGATCTTGAAGCTTTGCTGTCTCCTTTCGTTCAACAGCCAACACAACCGAATCGGTACCACGAACACCGACTACAATCGCACCTTTCTTGACAGCTTCCATAGCATATTCGACTTGAAAAAGATGTCCATCTGGAGAGAACACAGTAATTGCACGATCGTATCTATCTCAATGCTTGATTCCCTTATTTACAGCCATTCCCCATCGTACCTTGAGGCCATTGCGCTTGAGCCGCTCGCTGTTTCTTCAATAATGGGCTTCTCACAATCAATATTTACATATTATAAAATATCACAGGAATACGATATTCTTGACCCCTCATTTGATTGACATTCTATTAAATTCGAATCGATCCGTACTTAAATGAATGTGCATGATATTTGCAAATTTTGGAATTTCAAAATATTTCATAATTTTGATTTTCTAATCGATTATAGCAAACGTGCTTTCACTTATTCCCAAACGAATTGGTGATCACTACTTTATCATTTATATGATGATACTAACAGATCGAATTGAGATTGTAGATGGCGATCCAACAAGTATTATATTGTTGAATCCGTACGTATGGATTAGAGCATACATTTATCATCGATATATGGGTCCGTATTGAATTTGAAATACATACACTATGTCGTGTCGATCAACTCTATAGATCTACACCATATTTTACGCTAGATATTGCTCAAACTTTGTATGCTTTGTTGTAATTGAAATACTCAATTGTCTCGATGACTGGCAGTACCGCAGCAGTAGGTCATTTATATTTTGACAAGGATGACGTAAAATTGCTTGGTGGGGCATATAACTTACCTTGGATTGCTTAGGCAATTATTTAACTTAAGTTTACCAAGAGAATATTTTAGACGCTCTTTTTTGAATTAGCGATTAAGTATAAATTAATAATTCTAATAGCCCAATTTTGAAAGTTTAGCAAATTATAAAGATACAAACTAAAGAGTATAGCAACGATATATGTATCTTGACTTAAAGTTTATAAATCACTGTTTGACTTCTTCAATTTCAAACAAACACTAAATTTTTTGCGAGTTACTGATAATGTCGATATACTTTTGCCACATTGTTGCCATTATATAGATACTAAGGCCGCACCGATAAATCCACTTAAAAATTAACCAGGTATTTGCAGTTGTTTGGCGTACAGTAGCAACATAAATAGTATCTCTAGATTCTATCCAAGTTGCGGCATAGTTAACAATCTGACCAAAAAATCGTTCAACTCTAATACTTTAAAATTCAGAGAATGATTTCTCGTTTAACAAGCTGGTATGTTTGCTGGTGTTGGAATTTGTCAAAATAGATTAAATAGGGCAATGTCAAAAGAAACTTGGATGGATCTTCATTTGGGGGTGGTAACTCTGGACTGGTATGCGTTATAGTCCCCAGGTATCCCCATGTTGATAAACTTGACCCGAGCTCACGCTTTTGCTTTTGTTTTTGAAGTAGTTGATACCTATTGGGGTACATAATGTAATATTTTGATTACACGTATCCAAAAACTCGATATGTTCGGTAGGTTGACATGGAAATTGTTTAGAAATATACGCCTTTAATCGCTTATACAATAAATTAGTTAGTAAATAAACGAAGACTATTACATGATGGCAACGTTAATAAACATAATAATATCATCAAAATGGATCGTTTGTTAAAGGCCACAGTGGTCGAACAATTGGTGTAGCCGTGTTGGACTGTGCCAGGTTGAGTTGCCCCACCCTCTGACTTTTATCAAAGTGTAAATACTATTTGAAATTTAGTAAGTCAACTGCTGCATCAAAAAAAGAGGATCAATAGTAGCGTTGCTTAAGCTTTCATAAAGCCAAGATAAAAATTTACAAAATACCGAGTGCATTCATTAACTCATCGTAAAGTCAGTGAGAAACATTTTTTAAATAAAGACTTAATATGTCAGCACAACGATAAGATTTTATATTAACGCGATCACACAATACGAGAGTATAAGTCCAAAATTGCTATAAACACACCAAACTGTATTGATTTAAGCTTTGTAAACGATTTAACGCTGCGTGTTAGCTTTAATGTTAAGGAGCATTCTAACATCGTATTAAAAATTAAGTATTGGCATCATTTTTTACAAAGTGAGAGTCTACTATGTTTGTGACTTGTTAATGAATTTGAAGAAAATATGGTATAATGATGTTTATTTTGCCATTGATAATACTATTATGAGTTGAAAATTCTAGTGTAGAGTGAAATCGCACGGATTCAAATTCCAATGTAGTTTGGCACATCAAAATTAAGAGATTTGGATTGTCGTTTGCAATCCATGGTTAATCCATATTCTTTAGTCAACGCGAATAGAATATTTATAAGCCAAGTTGATATATATTCTCTAAGTAATCCAAGGTGAGTTGTATGCCCCACCAAGCAATTTTACTTCATCCTTGTCAAAGTATAATCGACCTACTGCTGCAGTTGAGTCGGTCATAGAGCAAATCGAGAACGTGAGATCAATGCACGATAGTAAACTCAATCGAACACTAGTACGCTGTTTGCCCAAACCAAATACTACATAGCAATCTTCTCCACGTTGACTCATAACTAAATTTCGTTTGTACTTCCGATTGTGGGCAAAAAGTTGATACATTCCTCCTCCTTTAACAATTGAAGCAGTGTCCGAGAAGGTCATGAAGTTAAAGTAATGTGTAAATCTGTGTTTTATATCGTTCATCGTAATTGAACCGTAAGGTATAGCACCATTTCTTTTATGGGGACAATTTGGGCACTTAAGTAAAAATCCGGCAACAATAGGAAGCATTCCAATAGTAAAGCAAAACACAACCACTGGAATAGCCCCGTCACTGGAGTTCTCATCTTTTGCAAATGAAAGAAATAGGTGATAATACAAATCGATAAAAAATATAGTACGAGAATTTAAGTTTGTAATTGGACCTGTGATAATCGAAACAATTATAGCTGTAAGCGTTGGGTCTGCTTCACTAAAGGATTTCTCGTAGTGAATTTTTTTAAGTATGTATGATAGTAATATTAAAGCCCCATAAGCCAACCAAAGCATTCTTGAGAGGTAAAAACATGCCAGTAAACACAATTTGATTTCATAGAACTGAGTGACTCGAGACAGGGCATGGATGAAAAATTCAATACTAACCCATATATCTAAGATAAATGCAATTGATACGTACGGATTTAATAATATAATGCTTGTTGGGTCACCAACTACAATCTCAATTCGATCTGTTGGTTTGGCGTCTTCGATTCCAAGTAGACGTAAATTTATTGCGAGGTCGTAATAATGTCGATAATATTTTTGCCACATCGTAAACATTATGTAGATACTAAGACCACATCGATAAATCAATTTAATAATTAGCCAAGTGTCAGAAGTAGTTTGGCGTACTATTGCAAAGTAAATAGTATCATTGGATTGTGTCCACACGACCATGTAGTTAACAATTAGACCAAAAAATCGATCAACGTGAATACTTTGAAAGTCAGATATTTTGATTTCTCGGGTAAGAAGCTCGTATGCCTGCTGGCGTTAGAATTTGTCAAAATAGATTGAATAAGGCAAGATCAAAAGAAACTTGGATGGATCTTCATCTGGGGGTGGCAACTCTGGCACTGGAAGGCGAAATATTTCCCAGGTATCTCCACGTTCATAGATTTGATCTTTGTACCTGTTTTAACTTTTGTTTTTAAAATAATTAATAGCTATTGGGGTGCATAATGAAATATTTTCATAACATGTATCCAAAAACTCGATATGTTCGTTTGATTCCCATGGAAGTGGTTCAAATATATATGTTTTTAATAGCCTAGATGACAAATTAGTTAACTAATCGATTTTTATTACATGATAGCAACGTTGAGAAACATGATGATACTCATGAAAATCGATGGTTTGTTAAAAGCAACGTATTTTGATGGTCCAACAATCGGTGCAACAGTATTAGACAGTGCACGGTTAAAACACGTCATCTTGTTTTATTTTTGATTGTAGTTTTTGAAACACTGATTGAAATCAGCACAGTAAACTTACATTCGAGGTTGAAAAACTATGAGTTAAAAGTATAAGTCTGTGTAGAGATTTCGAAATGACTGCTTTAGAGCATTTATCGTTCGTGTTCAATATAGATTACCATCAAAGACGTTGATGTATTTTATATAATCACATAAACTCCAAGATAAAAAAGCAAAAGCAAACTTAAATATTAAAACATAAAGCAAATACTTGATTAGGAAAGGGCCTTGAACTTACAATACACAAAAATAATCATCCAAATTTCTTAATGTTCGTGGAAGAATAAAATCTTGTTCTGAGTTGATATTGTTCATAGATTGAAAATGGGGGGAAAGTTTTCCCATACTCATTACAGAGAAAAAGACACCGCGGTCCTTCGTGACTTTGAAATCCTTACTAAATCATGGTAATGAGGATATTTGAGTATTTATGCTAACAAAAGTTAGGAGTAAGGGAGAAATTGAAAAATTGTCTATTCAATTACGGCGAATTTCATTCAATTTTTGTTTAACTCCCTCACATTTTCAAGAAATGCTGCAACTTCACCACAACGAGTTGTTTCAACCTCTTGTTATGCGATGGTTTGACTTGTTAAAGAATACTTCAAATAGTACAGTCGTAAATGGTCTTGAATTTTTGACTGCTCTTGCAATTACTTGTAATTATGGCAAATTATTCGAAAAAGCAGACTTTATCTTTGACTTGTTTGATTTTAACCAAAGTGGAGCTCTTACACGAGACGAGCTTTTAATTCTTCTTAAGTGCTCTGTGCGAGGTTTAGCTAAAGTTACTGTTGGTCTTGGCCCCCAATTAGTCAAGTTATGTCCAATGTCCCAAATTGATGAACTTGCAACACTCTGCTTCAAGTAAATATTAATCCACCAACATAGATAATACCTATTTGTATAGAGACTGTTCTCTGGACCCGACTGATGACCTCTGGAAGGACATGTTTGTGCAGTGGGTTCGAAGAACTCCAAAAATTACCAACCTCTTACGATGTTATGTGCCAAAAGATAAATCTAGCCCAGATGAAGCTGCAGGCACTATACAGCGAGTTATTCGGGGAATGATAGCTAGATCTCAAGTACTAGAATTGCAACTTCAGCGTCGTCTTCAGTTAGACGCCGAATTGGACAATGCAGTAATTCTGATGAAATACTAAATCGACTAATTAGTCTTGATGTAGGCTCAAAAAATTCAAGAAGCAATGATGAACAGGAAAAAGCGGCAAGAAGGCTTACGTCGCTCCAAGGTGGAGAGAAATGCCTCAAGTGGGGCAATATATAGTTTTGGGGCCAATACTCATGGTTTGCTCGGCCACCAATTTCTGGAGCTTCATGCTAACCTCAAGCTACCAAGATTGGTTCTGTATTTCAAACATAATGATCAGCGAGTTGTTGGCATTGCAACATCTCGTGTTCATTCATGTGCAGTCACATCCAGTGGGGCAGCTTATACTTGGGGCTCTTGTAACCCTGGCGCTTTTGGCTCATTGCATCAGCCCACCAATGGTACTAGATCCTATCCACAACGAGTTGACGATCTTGTTGATGTGGCTGTAAATCAAGTTGCACTTGGGGCAAGGCATTCTGTAGCTCTATCTGACGATGGTGTAGTGTACACTTGGGGTGCTGGAGAATTTGGTCAGCTTGGCCATGGGGATCCCCGAGACCCTGAAAATGAACTATTTCATCATACATTTGATCCCCACACTAGTCGAAAGTACCCAGTGATAGATTTACCATTGAAGCTTGACAAAAGCCTTTTTGATGATGTAGAAATTGTATCTATTGCCTGTGGGTATTACTTTTGTGTTGCACTAGCTGCTGATGGGTGTGTATATACTTGGGGTGAAGGTTCAGAGGGGCAGCTAGGACTTGGTTATTCCGATGATTTCCAAGTTGGCTTTCTTGATGAGCACATTATCAACACCAACTATACTTTTATGCATTCGCCCCAATATATAAACCTGGATGAGCCGATTGGAGCTATTGCAGTAGGTGGCAATCGTGTGTATGCAATTGGCCGAAGTCATCGAAATGTTTATGAATGGGGAGCAAGCTTTCGTAGAGCTTCAGAGAGCATATTTAGTCCTCGAATTGCACCAATTTTAAGCACACTTTATGTTGACTCAATTGCTGTTGGGCAGGATTATGCCATGGCAATTACAGGAAGCACATACCTTAAGTTACCTGAATGTGAAAGCATGTATGCTGTGGCTGCTGCTTTTGGTGCAACCCCTGTAGAAATATGCAATGGCCTCAGTGCCCCACTTCTTGCACCAGGAGTTGTAAAGGAAGCTACTGCTTACATACACAAAGAAGACTATGTGAAAAAAGTAAAAATATATTACTACCCCCATAACACCACCAAATAGATTGTTTATGTTGACCGTGGTAAATCAACCGGGGTTTGGCTTTCAGTTGAAGGAAATGAAGCTCTTTCGTTGCCCTGCGTTCCATCCACGTTTGGTCCACAATTAACTACTAAACCAATGGCAGCAAATATCTTTTTTACGCCTCAAAAATTGGAGTCTCTTAAGCATTACGTGCGTCCTGATGAAATTCAGGTATCAAACTATAGTATACGTAAATAAAATATTTGGTATAGGGGAAATTAGTTGTGTTGCATGTAGAAGAATCTGATTTACCAATGGAAAGTGCTGATGATGATGCTTCTATGGTCTTTGAACGACTTATGCAAATGCTAGTTGCTAAAGTTAAGGATGCCCAAGAATGCGGAGCTATAGCAGTAGCCATAGTATTTACATTCCTAGCAGAAGCTATTGCTTTATCGACGACAGATGATGATCTTTATGAATTTACTATTCCCAGTGTCATGCTTAATTCAGCATCAGGACAGCAACTTCTTAAATATCTTGAGGAAAATAAATACAGCCCCAAGCTTGTGGCTGTTCGACTATATCAGCACAATGATAAACTTGCAGAACAAGTATACTGACAATTCAATATGATTTAACATGCAATTAGATTGGGCAAATGCAAAGTTTGGGGGCGCTAGCCATGATAATAGGCCAAAATCCTATGGATCAAACGCCAAGACAGGTAAGCACATTTTCCTATTTCCAAACTATAAAACAAATAGCTAACTCACACAATCTTTGATCCTTCTTTCGGCGACCCACAACTACAGGCGAACAAAATATCAATTCCCATAATTATAGTATCACACGAGGTATATTCTTCCCAATTTTTTAAGTTAAAAAGTACTCGTGTAGTCATCGTTGCAAATCAAGTCAATTTATCGCAAGCGAATTCAAGATGCTTACGTTGAGATTGGAATAGGTTACTTTGGGGATGTCTATGCTTGGGGTGCTGGTGACCATGGTGTTTTAGGCTTGGTAAATTGTTTTGCAGAACTTGACTAAAAAATTATGTTTAGGGAGATGTCGATAATGAAACACTATTTACCCCTGGATACGACCCAGGAACAAATTCTACTTACCCGGCAATCGAATCACCAACGTGGGTAGAAGCTCTAGCAAACACAAAAATTATTGGTATTTCGTGTGGAACATCACATGCGGCTGCTGTGTCAGGTATTAATCACTTTATCACAATGATTGAAGCCGGTTAGATACTGGAGATTTATATACTTGGGGACATGGAGCTCATGGAAAATTGGGTCACGGTACCGACCAAGATGAATTTACACCAAGATTAGTCGACGCACTTCACTCAGTGAAAGTGGCTACCATTGCCTGTGGTCATCATCACACGGTAATGATAATGATTAATAACTATTAAATTGGTTGTAGCTGGCAGTCACAGCAATTACTGAAACCAGACTTATTGAACCGACAACAGAAGTACACACCAATACCATGGAATATGATCCAGACGAAGATGAACTAGCATAACAAGCTAATCATAACCTGCAGAGTTAGTAGATTCATGTTTTTTAAATGCGTGAAGATGTAACTCACAAAAATATTAAAAATCTGCTCGGGGAAATACTTGCACTAAACTTGAATTATTGGTGATGTCATTGCCGTAGGTCTAGTGGGTAGTCGATTACGATTAGATGGTACATGTCGTTTGGGGCGCCATGTTTCCTCTACCCCCGTACTATCTCTGAAATAGCGATCAGTCGGAGGTTCATTTTGGGGCTGTTGGCTTTTTCGACTATGATGTCTATGAAGGGAATGTGTCGATCGGTTGTGCTTTGATTTTCGTTTATGGCGTCGTGGTTCATCTGAGCTAGGAATACGAGCAGATTCAGGCCTTTCATATCTATCTCCATGTCGATGGTGCTCTGTGTGTGGAGTGTCAAATTGAACTCTTTCAGCTGGTTGTTGACGATGCCCACATGCCAAAGAGATAGAAGCAAATACAGACATCACTTGATAAATCGCGAGGGCTAGTATAAGCAATAGAGTGCTTGCAATTACGATATAACTCAGTTCTTTTCCAACGTCCACGGCTAACCATGCAAATACTAAATTAACAAGCATGATTGCTTCGATGCCCAGTGCAATGTAGAAATATCTTTTAATTACAAAAGGCTGGAGCTTCCACATAATTCCAACGTAAAGCAAATGAAGTAGCAATACAACAAGTAGCATAAATTTGGATGAAAGACCACCAATAATACCACCAGTGATAATTTGCATAGCAATCATCAATACAGGAAAGCATCGACAGCGATATCTAATGACTGGAAAGGACCAATACTTTAAAGAACTAGCATCTTGTTGAGCAAAAGCTTCATATTTGTACTCATCTTCCATGAAGAGGATAAAAAGGACGCCTATTAGAGCTAGAACAAGTACAAAAAGAGTAATACAAGCAAGAACGCCTGATGCATGTGGTCCTGAAGAAGTATAAGCATCTTGACGGATTTCATAAGCGGATGTGAGCGACAATGGGTATACTGCAATTGACATAATAAATAGAGCCATATGAAATAACCTGGTTGCTGTAGTTTTCAAGTTTGTAGCAGTACGAGCATAGGAAGATTCATTAAAGCAAACACGGGCAGTGAGGCGAACAAGTCCACCCAAAAGAACGAACCCAAACACAAGTATCACTGTTGCAAGCCAAGCATTATAAAACAAATGACGTTCGTTTAAGTTTGCACGAAAAGCAAAGTATTCAGGCCCTGTACCTCCAGTGCTGTCGTCGAGACGTCTTTGAGAAGTAGAAGTACCAGAATGTGGTAGCATGAATGCAGTCCATGTAAGACCATCAGTAAAGCTCACGAGGGGCGACGGAATAAATTTGTTCTCAAGGTTAACAAAAGAGAATATTGTCATTTGCTGAACAAACGTAATTGTAAGTGGTAAAATGGACGATATTGTTTTAGCATTCCACCATCCAAATTGAAATGCACTGAGAGTAATTAGAGATGGCACTAATATCGCATTTGCGACAATATGAAAAGCACTATTGGATGGAGATGAATCGTCAAGCTTTTGGGCAGGCCAATTGCTTCGATTATTTCGGCGTCGGTCTGGAAGAGAAGTTGGTATATTGTCGAGCTCATTAATTGGAGCTGTCGTGTCTTGGATAATTATTGGCCTTACTGATGAAGTTGTTTGTGGTGCTGTATACGATGGAACTGGAGGTGGCGAGGTAATTGGAGATACCGATGGAACTTCACTTGATTTACTTGGTCGAGGTGTTGATTGTGTTGGTGTGGTAGGCTCTGGAGTGGTAGGTAAAGGTGAAGTTGGCATTGGTGTCGTTGGCTGTAGTGATGTTGGTTGAGGTGATGTTGGTTGAGGTGATGTTGGTTGAGGTGATGTTGGTTGAGGTGATGTTGGTTGAGGTGATGTTGGTTGAGGTGATGTTGGTTGAGGTGTTGTTGGCTGAGGTGTTGTTGGTCGGGGCGTCGTTGGTTGTGGTGTCGTTGGCTGTGGTGTTTTTGTAGTAGGCTTTGGCGTGGTGGGCTGTGGCGTTATAGTTGTAGGCTTGGGGGTATTAGGTTGGGGTGTGGTTGGAGTTGGCTGCGTCGTAGATGCATTTGGAGCTGTTGGTGTAGGCTCAGGGGAAAAAGTTGATGGTTGCGGTGTTGTAATATTAGGCTGTGGTGTTATCGTTGGAGCAGTATTAGAAGTTGTCGGGATTGGAGAAGTTGGTTCTATTGTTGTAGAATTTGGAGTCACAGAGGGTGTAGGCAATGGCATTGTTGTTGTTTCAGAGCTCAATATTTCACCATTAATACCAGTTTTCAAAGCCGTATTGTTTTCTGCCCTGTACTCCTCAACAGCAACAATTTCCTCTCTGTTAATCGCTATTCTTGTTTTATCTTCTAGCGTCCTAGTTTCCTTCTCTGTAGCTCCATTGACTAAATGCTTGGTTAACGTTCTAGGTGTACTGGCTGAGGGCAATGACTTTGTATCCAACGATACCCAACTCGAGTTGTTATCCTGTATTCCTGTATCTGAATCAACCACTTCATTCGCTATCACAAGCTCCAATTGAACCAAGAGCACCACCAACAGAACCATCGCTGATATTCGTCTCAAGTTCATAGTACTCGAAGCAACCTCGAGTCAATCAAAATATTGTGCTGATCTTGTTTGATTGTGATGCAAAAGCCAGCCATTACACATGGCGTGTTTCGCTAGCCAAGCTTCACAATTGGTTTAACGCAATCGACAGTCCATTTACTGCAAAATCGTCTTTTTCATGTTGTCTTCTTATCAATATTGTAATGTGTCATACTCATACCAGTTTCACATTGTACTTTTTACGATACATTTGCCTTAGCTAAAAACACGCCATTTCCCCCTGAATCGCAGTATATTTTTATGATATACTTATTTTTTAAAGATGTTTGGTTCCATCGCTTTCAACGATACCAAACGATTCCACTTATGGAATAGTACATACCAAGCAAGTATCCATCTATAAATGCTTTTCGCAAAGATAAACTCCTTTTTTTCCGAAAATCAAGTTGCGTGTTTCTAGAGTATCAAGTTTATGCGTATTTTTAGCCAAGTTAAATCTGAGTAAAGAGGCATCATATTTGAGGGGACCAAGATGTACCCACGTGTGCCATCGTCGTATGCGACTCAAGCTGATAAATGGAAAAGGAAGGAAGGATCATGGAGATCATCTTCTTCTCCCTCTGCGAACTCCATGTCGGAACTTGTTCTTGTGAATGAATTGTGCTCTGCAGCCGGCCAAAGCTCATTTCCACCCAAAGAAGTCCTCAATACGTTTGTTCGAGTACTACCAACACTTGATCGAGCGTATACGTGTGAACTATTAAACCAAAAGCTTGGAGACTCGTTGTGGCAGGTTATTGCTAGAGCATTGCTTGTGTTGGATACGGCATTTGCATCAGCTCAAGCGTCTGATTTTCTCAATTATTTTCATTGCAAGCTTGATATTGTTCAGAATCTTACACAACATCCAAAACAAACAGTAAAATCTCGAGCTGAAAAAGTACTTGCAACGTTGAATAATTATGAACCACCTGAACCTACACAGTTGGTATCGCAGTATCAAGCACCATCCCCTGTTCGTAGCCATTATGGTTATCAAGAAGATTTAAGATCACCACCTACATCTCAATCTCAGCAACACTCTTTCTTTGGAGAATCATTGCTAAGTCCAGTTCGTTCTTATAGTGCTCGAACGTTAACTACACCTTCGCCGGCCAAATCTCAACGGTCATTAATGAGTCCTTCTCCAGCAAAGCCACAAAGACATCCACAAGCGCCTTCTGCTTTCTCTTTTATGAGCTCTCCTGAACCACCCCGTCCACCACAACAAAATACAGCTTCAGCTTTTGATTTTTTGAACTCTATGCCCACTACACAACCTTCTGCTCCACCTATGAACTCACCTGGATTTGCACTCATGTCATCTCCTCTTCAACAGCCTCAAATCAATGGATTTTCAATTGAAAATGCCCAACCAACTGCTCCACAACCCTCCTCCAGCTTTTCATTTATGAACCACAGCACTCCACCACAAAACCCAACACCATCATTTGATGTATTTGCACCAAATCCTTTGCCACCAACTGCTCACCCTGCCAAGCAGGTTTGCTTAAAGTTATGTATTGTACTAAGTACTTCATAGGAAAAACCTGTGGACCATATTCATGATGCCTTTGAAGGCCTTGATAGTGATAGTGATGAGGTTGATGCCGATGATCTCTTATCTAGTTTTCGTCCTACCGCCCAACCAACAAACCGTCGATCAAGTGACCCAGAGCCTGTTGACTTCTTACAACTTAAACAAGCTGGAGCAGCTCGAGAAGTAGTTCTTGAAATTGATGTTCCCGCTGGACCAATGGGTGTCATACTCGATAAGGCTATTCCTGAAATGGGCGTCATTGAAAAATTTGTACCTCTTCCTTCTGGTGAAAGAGGGTATATTGAAATGCATCCAGCTATTTGCCCTGGATGCGCTTTAGTCAGTGTTAATTTTACCAATGTCGAGCATTCAAGCCTAGAAGAGCTTGGTCCTGTGTTAGCTGCTGCTGCACCTTACAACAGAGTTCTCAAGTTTAAGAAATATATTGTCGGTGGTCGAGTAATGCACCCGGTCTTACTCAACATTCCCTACGCACCAACATTGTTCATGGAATCAACGGAAATTGATGGACAACCAACCCTTGCACCAGTCGAAGAGTCCAAGCCTGTAAACCCACCTCAACCAGCTCATGCATCAGGTTTTACCTTTATGGCTTCACCACCCCAAGCTCCCCAATCAATGAGTGTTCCTCATCATGTTTTTGAATCCCCCAAGCAAATATCTTCAACAGCCGCTGAAAGCTCAGGTTTTAACTTTTTAGTCTCTACACCTCCAGCCCCAAAGTCTCCATCACAGCCTTTAACAGGCTTTAACTTTTTATCACAGCCTCCAGCGCCAGCTACTCAATATGGTCATGGGTTAGGTGCAGCTACATCTTCTCTCTTTCCAACAATGGCATCCCCAAGCAGAGCTTTGGTAGTATCTCCTTGCCATCGCCAAAGTCAATCCCCAGCTCGGCCAGGCTCCGCGTTTAACTTTATGACAATCACCCCACCACGACATCCCTCTGCTGTAGATGGAATTGCAGCGGATTTTAGCCAGCTCAGTGTACGCCAAACTTCAGCCCCCGAGCATTCGCGAGATGAAAGTGCTCCATCGGCTTTTGGATTCTTACAATCAACAACATCATATTCGTCTCCAGCTCAATACAAATCTCCATTGCAACATCCCCAAATTCAACAGCAACCACCAGCGCAAACCCAACAACGTACAATGAGTGCATTTGATTTCATATCCAACAATGCGACTACAAGTGAGAATGAACAAGAACGGTACACGCCCCCATTACCTAGACAACAATCGGCGTTTTCATTCATCTCTTAACCGAGACACTTGTAATACATCTTACGTACAACGACATCCTACCATTGTCAGCATTTTTATCTGTGACTGTCTTTACATAGCTTGCCGACTGCAGTAGCTGCAACGTATGAACGCGCTACGTCTTGGTCGGGGCACGGCTGCTTTCGATGCGAAGTAAATTATATATGATCGTATTTGATGGATAAGGGTGAAAATGATCATTCGATTACAAGTTTAAAATGCAAAATATCTCTTTAATCATGATCACATTTACACACTCTTCCTGTATCGTATACTATTTAAAGTGTTATTCTATACAATATTTTACGTATTACACAATTTCAAGTACATACACTATATAGACTGAAAGTGATATGAATAGTGTATTATTGCGATTGCCATCGAATTCAGTGCAATAATGAGTGCGAATGGATGCCCCGTTGATCATAGCAAGAGCGGAGGATGTCCTGTAGAGCATGGAAAAGAAGGCATGGCAGGGCTAAATGCTCTCAACTTTATGGAACCAGCAGATCAGTCCACTTCTCCCAACCAAAAAGAGCCTTTGAGCACTCATCGCGTTGCCTCGACAATTCCAATGGGTTCCTACGTGCCTGCACATCAATCTGAAGGACAAGAAACATGGCAATATCCTTCTGAACAACAATAT
>JNBS01000553.1:0-17488 GCA_002081575.1 Thraustotheca clavata | reverse complement strand
CAATACCAGAAAACAAATTCATACCCAAATATCCAATGATTAAATACATTGAATACATGAAGGGAACAATACCCCAAGAACCACAACCATCCAAAGGTATGCAATTGTATACATCAGTATCATTAAATCCACACATAGCGCCATCAAAGGCACGATCAATACAAGTTGGATTAGTTGCAGGCTGGGTATAAACAACTTCCCATGTAAAGTTATCCCAATTTTCACCAGTGCTAAAACCAATTAGTGCCTGAAGTGCACGAAAGAAATTTTGAAAATTTTGGTATTGATTGATCATTTGACTGTCAAAAGCAACTTTAGCAAAAAATTGAACACCAAGAGCAGAGTAAATGTAAAAGAGAAGCATTAGTAAACTAGTCACATTCCCAACAGCAGGCATAGAGACAATTAACGTATCAATCAAATTTTTCATGGTTTTAGCTTTCTTTATCAACCGAAGAGCACGGCCCACACGAAAAATACGAATGACAGTAATGACAGTACCAATACTTACAGACATACTTGTGATCAATGGTAGTATGATACTTATAAGGGTCAATGTAACAATTGTAATATCAAATCTATTCCATGTATCTTCAAAATATGCCCAACCGAATGCAGTCAATTTAAGTGCAGCCTCAACAGTAAATATACCAGTGAATACATAATTGGCTACGTTTAGTCCATTTTGATATGAAGCACTCGAGCCATATACATCCATACACATAGTTAAAACATTGAGAAAGATACATGCCGTCACTATATATTCTGTGTACGGGTAGTGAACAATGTGAAAACAATAAGCTCGAATGTTATCTTTTGGTGTTGGATAATAAATTTGAGGCGATAGTGCTAACACTTTCTTTTGAAGTTTAATCCATTTAATTTGCTCTTCAGTGACAAAAGCACCATAGCTTTCTCGGCAAAAGCTATCACATAAAATACCAATAAAAAGATTTGTCACAAACCATGCACAAACAATCATATAAGCCCACCACCAAAGTATGATCCATTGATTTGAATTTACAATTGGTTGCATGTCTTCGCCAACAGCATCAATACCAGCCATGGCAGTGACTGACCAGCCTTCCATTGTTGTCAATTCATACAATCCACCAACAGCCCACAATATATTGTCAAACTTTTGAGGGACTTGGGTATTCCATGATGTATTATATGTAGAAAAGCACAAACATATTTCTCTAGAGGTAGGGACATAATCATCAGTAAATGGCCCACAATTTGAAGTATTCCATACAGACAAGTATGGTTGTCGTTGACTATCTGTCATATTCATCCATGCCACGGGATATGTCATGGTGTCAATAGTTGTCAGATTGTCAATGAAATTACCAGAATAGTTACCTGGGAACCACGGTGGAAATGCAGGTGTGCCACCACCAGTTGCATAGTTATACGGGCTCACTGAACATGTATTGATAGAACCTTTGAAGAAAGTGACTCCCATTAAGCCAAAGATAAAAAGCCAAAATATAAAAAACACCAATGCGTTAATAATGTTTGGAATGCATCGAAATACAGTGTTTACGACTACTTTCAATTGTGGCATTTTGTTTATAACCCGTAATGGACGTAAAGCGCGAAGGCCACGAAGCGCTCGGAGGGCAGAAAGTGCACCACGTCCACTACCAACTAGATATGGTAAAATTGAAATTGTTACGATAAAGCCATCAAGTAAACGCCACAAATCTTTAACATAGGCATCTTTACCAAACAAGAGGCCCTTTGCAATTACAGTGATTCCAAGTTCAGAAGTAAACACAATTGCAAATACAAGATTTGACGTATTAATTGATTGACCAAGGTCTGAATTTGGATCAAGCAGTGGAGTGTCAATTGCAGTAAAAATACATGAAACAAAGACTGCCAATGAAATAAACCACGTCCACTCTCTTCGTTTAATCAAAGCGATGCAAAGTTTTCGTATCGGATTGTCCAGAGAGAATATAAGCAAACTTTTACCCTTGTTAACGTGGAGCTTAGCCTGTTCCTTTTTTTCCTCTAATGTCGGATCGTAGACACTAGCATCCAAAAATTGGAGTAGTTGGTGCATTGCACGTTTGGCTTTTTTTGCACTTTTAACAGCACGAGTTGGTGGTGGATCAACTAATTCTAGCTCTTCCTGAATAGATTCTGCATCTTCGTCATCATCCATGCATGCACCAACTAAAATGGCTAAAAACATATTCATGACAATCCATACTCCTAATACAATAATCGAGGCATGGTATACTGCTGAAGGCCACCCAACACTAATCCAACCATCATAAGCAACACTGGGAAAGTTATCATAGGTGATAATTTGAAACACAGTAAAAGCTGCCCAGGTTAAACTGTCATAGTTCGACCGATGTACTTGAGCTGTTGGGTTTGTTGTGTTATAAGGTAATGGGTAATTGTTTGAATCAAATTTATACTTGGTAGCAAACATCTACGAAAAACTATTAATTCAACGAATGTTCTTGTTGTCCAAACCTCCATTCCCAAGAGGGCGAAGATGTAGACAAATATCACAAGAAAAAAAAGGAAATTCAAAATTTCACCAAATGACTTCATGATAGCCGTCAATAGTTTATTGAGACTTTTCCACGAGCGAGCCAATTTAAGTGCTCGAAGAGCTCGAAATGATGTAAAAGCCCCACCACCACCAGGTGTACCATCAATGAACTGAGGTGGACTCGAGGCAACTTCTACGATACCCATCACCACTGTTAATACATCAAAACGATTAAATTTATCCCTAACTTGATGTTAGATGTCCCTTTAAGAGGTTATAGAACGTACGACCAAAATGGCTGCATACCCAAACCGATCATCTTAAGGCATGCTTCTAGGAAGAAGTACACCATGAAAGTAAAGTTAATAACTTCAGAATTGTATTTGAATGTAGCACTTGCTTGATAATGATTTAAAGACATTACGAAAACGTTAGCCACAGTCACCCCTAAACCAAAGCGGCGAAAGTTTGGGGTCAAGACAAGCAATCGAATTTTCGCTCTTATTTCAGTAAGTTGACGTGAAGATGCTGAACCAACAACAACGTCACCCGATTGATTCTGCACTGGTTGCTCATTAACAGGCACATCTGCAATGTCTGTAGTAGTGACACCTTCTTTTTGTGTTTTTGGGACTCGTTGGGATTTCAATGCTGCAATCTCTTTTAATATTTCTTGCCTGCGTTGCGTAAGCAAAATACACTTAAGTAAAATATACCTTTTCTTCTCAGCAACTCTTTCTTGTTGTTCTTTAGCTTTGCTAAACTCAGAACACAACACAGCCATATTAAGTTGTAATAAGAAACACATTCCAACAAAAAGAAGGGCATTAAAATATATCGCTGCAAGAGCCGGGTTAACAACCCATTGTGCCTACACAGAATTGAGCATTTTTTCATGAGAAAGTATACACCATCTCAGTCAATGACATCCACCCAGAAGCCGTCACAACTTGTAAGATAATCATAAATGTATTGCCAAGATTATCAAAGTTTGTAAAGCCATAGTTAAGCTGTGAAGTGAAAGTAGGCTCACCCATTATTGAAAAATTCCAATACGGCCCCGAAATATCCAAGAATCGAGGGTTACCAGAGTCATCATAGTTGGACCCACACCAATTGTTTGCGGCACATTGTCTTCCAGTCTCACCTCGGTTAACACAAAAGCGAGGAATAATATTTTGGTCGAGATATGTGTCTAATGGCCAGAAACAATTTGCTCTTTCATTCCAGGTTTCATTAACTTGATACGGTGTGCCATCACTTTTGTTGCACCGAAACCATGCTGAATTTGCCACAACCATACTTAAGTATGTTTGGTTCACAGGGTAGACACCGTAAGGCGCATTCGTTGTATTAAATGGAAGTGCAATCGGATATGGTGTCAAACGACATCTTGCATGAAATGCACCTTTCCAAATTTCCATTCCAAGGATAGCAAACACAATATAACTAAAAGTAAGCAAGATAGCTACATTTCCGAGGGCAGGTAGACTTGCAAGTAGCGAATTTGTTAGAATCTTTAGTCCTGTAAACTTGCTAAGTTGTATCACTGATATTTTGATACCTGGGAATTGATGCAATGTTCTTAATGGCCTTAATACTCGTAAGACACGAATAAAACCCACTCGTATATTAAGCCAAGTGAGCATTCTACATAATCGTTAGAATTTTGTCTAATTTATTATATTGTACCCAGATATAACAATCATAAAGTCAAGTCGATTCCAATTGTTTCCAAGGTACGCACCTTCACCAAAAACAAATCCAAGTGCAACAATTTTTATGGCCATTTCACCAGCAAAAAAGTAGAGACTAATTGAATTGAAATTCTCAATAAATTTATTGTATCGGATGTTTGGGTTGGGACCTTCTGCCCATGCATTTGTGTAGTCGACAAGACCCAATATGACTGTATTGAAAAGGACAACACCAATAACAATTCGATCAAACCATGGGGATTGATATACTTTGATGCAAACTTTTCGAATTGGATTTTTCATGGTCAGACATCCAAGTGATATTCGCTGGACCTATTCAAATTCATACTTACATACCCAAAGCACTCCAATGTATACCTTTTTCATCTCTCGAAATGATCTCGTTCCCTCGCTTTGTCCGATCGAGAGTTTGGAGGACGACATTTTGGCGCTTTGGCCGTCCTTTCCACTACTGCAACTGTTTTTAGCGATATAACGCACCCCAATAATTATTTTTCTATTGATAGATTCATAACAAATTTAACATCAATATCTAAACCATTTTGATATCGTCGTTGTAGATCCAAGTATCCTAATTTACGCTTTCATCATGTATAGCAAATGATTCAGGTCATTTTAACTAGGATGCATAATCAGAAAATGATATCTTCGGGCAAAACATATGTGTGACTTTTCGGTACATATGATACTGATTTGAAAAAGTGCGCCAAAACAATATTTAGTAGAATACTAGATTATTGTAATGAAAAAGTAGATAAGTCAATATGTAAATGGAGAAGCAGTAATATCATTCGTAAATAAAGCAGAGCTAGATAGTGTTAGCATTAAACTTGTCTTCAGAACCCAAGTGAACTATTGTTCTCATGACAAAAAAAGCCTTGTGGTGGGATGAAGTCCTAATATTCTTCAATAAAACATTGTTAGGAAAAATCTAATCTATCAAACACTAAATGCAATTTTATTATATCGAGCGATGCCTCGTTTTCCTTTAATGTCTAAGGAGTTAATTAATAATGTCAATGCACTAAGGTAGTTTCAAGACTAGTAGAATTGTAATGTTATTTAAATCTTTGTATTGAGTTTCAAAGCAACAAGAACGCTACGGCATTCAAAGAAAGTGATACTCGGTAGATTTGGTCTTTTCTAATATTTGTGTAGTTCCAAAGGGTATCATTGGGTGTATTAACAGCCAAACACCCTGTACGAAAAGTGTGCATAAAGCTTTGCTCTTCAGAATGGTTTGAACATTTAATTATTCTTGTTGTCGTGTGTAATACAGTAATCTTGGGTTTTGTTGATTATAAAGACGCTTGGGTTGAAGGACCTAATCCAAATGTTGGAATAAATCATTTCATTGAATTATTCAACACCGCTTGTTTGTATATTTTTGTAGTCGAAATGATTATAAAAGTCATTGCAATGGGGTTTATCTTTGGTCATGGAGCCTATCTTAGCGACAACTGGAACATATTAGATTTCATCATTATCACATCAGGGTGAGTGAGGCATTTACCTCAACAAAACTTAATAATATTTTAGGCTCCTTTCATTATTTAATCTCCATGTTGGATTTGTACGAGTCTTGCGAGTACTTCGTCCTTTACGAACTCTTCATTCTTTTCCAGGTATATTTAATAAATATGGTTTAAATTGATCACACAATAGGTTTAAAAGTTCTTACAAATTCTCTTCTAGCAAGTCTACCTGCTTTGGGAAATGTAGCAATCTTGCTTGCTTTTAGCTACGTTGTCTTTGCAATATTAGGCATGGAGATCTGGAGAGGAGCTTATCATTCCCGATGCCGTTTAACTCCATTTCCTGTTGCTCTTAACTTTGATCCTACAATCCCACCGCCAAATGCATATCCTGTAGATGCTACTTATTTAGCTGAGGTTATTGCTCATCCTGCATGGTATCGCTGCAATAAAAGTGATAGTACACCATATCTAGTTGACGAAGTTTGGACTTCTCGAACAAATTGTTTTTGGCCGATGGATGATGGTAAACCAGTTCCTAGACTATGTGTTTCTGTCGGTGCTAGTGGTCGGCAATGTGCTTCAAATAATTGGTGTGGTTCAAATTTTGATTTAAATGGCAACCCTCGTTTCAACGATGTTGTTGGGGCAAATTTGAATTTTTCAATTATGAATGAGCCAACATTTAATGCTGAACTAAATTACGGTCTCACCAACTTTGACAACCTTGGAAATGCACTAATGATAATATTACAAGTAGTGACTGCATCTGGGTGGATGGCCCTAACAGAAACAGTACAATTTTTCATACCTCAATTTAAGACTTTATCTTTCTTATTAGGCACAATTCGTTGGCAACTCAACTGTTGCTGCTTTATACTTTAACGCCTTGTTGTTTATCGGAATGTGCTTTTTACTTCAGTTAAATATGGCTGTGTTGTGCTCAGAATTTGATAAAGCTAAAGATCAACAAACCCGATTAGCAGAAGCTGAGGCGTACATTAAGAATACTTAAATATAGCTTAATAATTGTACTATAGAGTGGAGGCATATCGACGTATGACTATGATGCCACCTCCAGTAAAAGCAAAAACAATCAAGCACAATTTGCTCAATACACATATTTCAATAAGTCCCAAATGGAGTCGAAGACTTGGTGCTCTAAGAGCTCGCTGTCGGCAACTTGTTTTAACAACACAATTTCGGCGAACAGGAATCTTTATAACAATGGCAAATATCTTTGTAATGTCTCTCAATCATGCCGGAATGAGTTATGAATTCACGTATTATACAGAGCTTATCAACTTTTTATTCTTGCTCTATTTCGGAATTGAATCGCTCCTAATGATACTTGGTATTGGGTTCGCTTCGTATTGGGGGTAACCTAACTCAAGAGACTTGGCTAACATTACGTTTAGGGACTATTATAATCGATTCGATTTGTTTACATTCATCATTGGGGCTTTAGAGACAGGATTACACCCACCAACATTTATTGATGGTACAGTTGGGGGTGCAAGCTTTTTTACTGCCTTTCGAGCAGCTCGCGCGTTTAAGTTGGCAAGATCATGGAAAAGTCTCAATAAATTGATTATGGCGATTCTAAAGTCATTTGGTGAAATCCTTAACTTTTTAGTCTTCCTTGTTCTATTTTGTTATATATATGCTCTTCTTGGCATGGAGGTATAATTTTACATCAGAAATGTTATCTCACATATGTTAGCTCTTTGCAAATAAATTTCAATTTGATCAAGACAACTATGCTTTGCCATATAACAACACGAATCCTGCTTCATCACTTCATCGATCCAACTTTGACAATATTGTATGGGCTATCTTCACAGTATTCCAAATCATAACTTATGACAACTACCCAAGTGTAGTGTCTGATGGTTGGATTAGTGTTGGCTGGGCATCTCCAGTTTATTTTTCATCGATTATCATTTTTGGCATTTGGATAGTTATGAATATGTTTACAGCAATTTTAGTTCAAAGTTGTATGGGGGATATAAATGATGAAGATGACGATGAAGGAGCTGATGATATCTATCCTGGCACCTCAAAAAAAGCTCGTCGAGCCAGTCGAGCAATGCACCAACTTCTTCACTATTTTGAAGCTAATATTCACGATCCAGAGGAAACCCAACGAAAAGAGCATGGGTTATATTTGTTGAATCGAGGGCGTAGCTTATTTCTCTTTGACCTTAACAATCCAGTTCGAAAAGCTTGTATATATTTATTGACTCGACCTGGATGGGAATGGTTTATATCTCTTCTTATTACAGTGTCTTGCATTTTCACTGCAATTGATTCTCCATTACTTGATCCAAACTCTTCCACTGGACAAGCAATAACAACAGCAAATGCAGTATTTGCTATTCTTTTTTCTCTTGAAATGATTATTGCTGCCATTGCAAAAGGACTTCTTTTTGGTAATTGTGCTTATTTACGAGATCTATGGCGTATACTTGATGGTTTTATAGTTTTCGTGTCGGTATTGCCTTATGTCATTCGAACTAATAAAGGTGGACTGTCAGCATTAAGAGCATTAAGAGCTCTAAGAGCATTGAGACCCCTTCGAGTTATTAACAAACTTCCACAACTCAAGATTGTAGTTAATACACTCTTTCGATGTATCCCCAATATCGTAAATGCCTTGGTATTTTTTGTTTTTATGCTTTTTATATTTGGTTTAATGGGGGTGTCATTTCTCAAAGGCTCCATTAATACTTGCTCTGTAAGTCCCTATACATACATCTCTGGAAGCGGTACTCCATCATTTCCTCCGTGGTTCCCAGCTAACTATTCTGGCAATTTTATTGACAATATGACCATTATCGACACCATGACTTATCCAGTAGCATGGATGAATATGTCAGATAGTCAACGACAACCATATTTGTCTGTATGGAATGCTTCAAATTGTGGTCCTTTTGCCGATGATTATGTTCCTAAATCCAAGGAAATATGTTTATGTTTTGCTGGAAATGGTACAACATGGACAACTCAAGTTCCTCAAAAGTTTGACAATATACTATGGGCTGTAGCTGGATTGTATGAATTAACAACAATGGAAGGCTGGTCAGTCACTGCACTTGCTAGTGTAGATGCTGTTGGTGAAAATATGCAACCCATTATTAACTATCAACCACTTATGATGCTTTGGTGGTGGCTATATATGATTGTGTGTGCATTTTTCGTCACAAATCTCTTTATTGGTGTGCTTTGTGATAGTTTCTGCCGTGAAAGTTATGGAGCTGTTGTGACTGAAGAACAAATCAAGTGGATTAAACTTCAAAAGAAAGTTTTAACTTTATCACCACAGATAAGTTATCCAATGCCAAATCATCCATTTCGCACAATCTGCTACAAGATTGTCCATTATTATGTTTTTGAACCATTTATCACTGCTTGTATATTGATTAATATGGTGTGCATGGCTATACAAGCTTATGGTCAAAATGCTGCATTTTTAATGGGTCTTAGTGTTATGAATTATCTTTTTACAAGTATATTTGCTACTGAAGCATTTCTTAAACTTAATGCTCTCGGGTGGAATTATTTTGATCAAGCATGGAATCGATTTGATTTAACAATTGTTGTTTTGACACTTTTCAGTATTATTTTACCTCATATTACGTCTTCAGTAACTCTAGGTACAGTGATTACTGTAGTTCGTGTCTTTCGTGTTGGTCGAGCACTACGTTTAATCAAGAAGGCACAAATTATGAAAAGTTTATTTGACACATTGACAGTCTCGTTTCCTGCAGTCACCAATGTCACTAGTCTTTTAATGCTTCTCTTTTATATTTACTCTGCTGTTGCTGTTCAATTGTTTGCTAAAGTAGCCCTTGACAATCAAATGATCAATCAATATCAAAACTTTAAGACATTCTTTCAAGCTTTACAAGCAATGATAGGATTTAGTACAGGAGAAAATTGGGATAATTTTACATGGGAAGTTTATTATACAGTCCCAGACACAAATCCTACATGTGAAGATCGACAATTTAATGGAAGTATGTGTGGATTTAATGATACTGATCCATTCAATTGTATTCCTCTTGATGGATGTGGAAGTTGGTATATAGTTCCGTTCATGTACTCAATGTATTTAATCATCGGATATATTGGTATGAATTTGTTTTCTGGTATTGTTATTGATGCTATTGGTGATTCATCAGACGATTGTCCTGTAAATGCTCATACATTAGCAGAATTTGCAGACCATTGGGCTGGTTTTGATCCTTCAGGAAGTGGTCTTATTACTGCAGAAGAGTTGGGGAACTTTTTATACTCGGTTTATCCTCCATTTGGGTTCAAAGGATTACCTGGTTTTACTAGGCGAAAAGTTATAATAGCAATCGGTACTGTCTTTAATAAGGCTTACAACTTATATCACTGTAATAGGGAGCTTGATATCCTTATTTATGACAAAAAATATGTACATTTTAAAGACGTA
The DNA here is from genome assembly GCA_002081575.1 of Thraustotheca clavata. Classification (NCBI taxonomy): domain Eukaryota; phylum Oomycota; class Saprolegniomycetes; order Saprolegniales; family Achlyaceae; genus Thraustotheca; species Thraustotheca clavata. Next base: position 7,318 of record JNBS01000553.1, on the reverse strand, counting down.
CCCCGTGCTTTAGTGACTCGAGTGCTTTCAGAAGTTCACTATATGAAATGAATTCTATACTTAATGAATTTATTAGGGAAGTACAGCCAAACTTGATGAAATTAATCGTCTCATGGACAAAATGGGAATTACTAAACAATTTAATGATTTGTGGAGACAAAGTTGAGGACGACGAGAAAAAATTGGACTTTCTTTCAATACACATTTCAATTGGTTAAATGATAGCCAATGAAAGTTCAAAAGCTTTTTAACAATGTTCTTAATATTTCTTAACAATATTATTAACGTCCATACATATTCGTGAAGATTACACGTGCCATTAGAGAATCAATTGATTATGGAGACAATCAACAAATTTCTTCTCGAAGCTCGAGAATCGTGCGTTAAACATGCAATGCTGTCTTCTGGCATGGGTGTCGTGATGGGCATTGGCTTGGGAACCTTTCTTGGAACTTTTGAAGGTGCCCATGGCGAACTTGTAGGCAATACAATGCGAGAACAACTCTACCATGGCTTTCGCAAGTCATTTTTGGCTGGGTATCATCGCAGTATTTACTTCTCCAGTGTATGCATCTATGCTTTCTATTGATGGAGAACTTAATTGTATGTAGCAATTTGCTGTCGTTGGAGTTGTGTATTCAGGAATTGAATGTGTCATTGAACGAGAACGAGCGAAACATGATGTGTACAACACAATTGCTGCTGCTTCTACGTCTGGAGCTATCTTTGGTGGATGGGCAGCTCGTCAACAACCAGCTAAATGTATTTTGTATTGCATTTCTTGTCTTATCTCTATGCGTAGTGTTCATTACCAATACAGCTAAAGGTGCTGCAAGTTTTACAGCGTTTGCTGTCGTCATGGAATTTCTCTTGGATCGATTCCGAGAACATTAGACAACTTAATAGACTCTTATCTAAATGGCGTCAGACACTATCTTCCATTGTGACGGATCTGGTCGAGTCCATTCCTCTGCTTTGGCTTCTTCCTACACATTTACATGAGCAAACCCTAATTTAAAATTTACATCATACATGTACAGGAGCTGGTGGTAAATGAGCAGCAATGTGATCCATGAAAGCATCAAGTTTTACTTGAATGCTTTGGATTTGTCTAACTTTGTTGAAATAGGCCAACATCGCCAGCAGCTTTTTCAAATCAGCAAGGAATTCCCTTGATGGCATTTGCTCTCGAAGACATTTTTCCACGTAGGCATCTTCTTCGGCAGAACCTTCTTGAATTTTAGATCGACGAAATCGTCGAGGCATTTTCTTTTTAGCCGTGGGGGCATCAACTGTAGCAGACATGGCAGCGTAAAATGGACTTGCTGTTGCATTGTGGTGGTGAGAATTGGTTTCAAATGCAGTCAATGAAGCAAATTTGATATCACGATTACTATTGTGACTTCCGATAGAGCTCATACTGGATTGAGAAAAGGCACTTGCAGCACTCGAAGCTCCATCATCCAAAGTATTTCTATCGTCTGCTTTACCATCAATTCCATGTAATCGAAAGAGTCGAATTTGTTCACGAAGGTTTGTCAATCGTTTCCAGTGCTTTGAGTACGTCTTTTGTCTTTGTGCAATGTCTTCAAGCATATCTTCACCTGCTTGGATAACCTATTCATACAACTCAATAGATTGTGATTGAGCACTGATTTACAAGAGGTTCGACTTCAGTCTGAATTAAATCTTTGCGTTTGTGAAGCAAAGCTCTTTGCAATGCATCTTCCCATTCTCGAGCTTGGATTAATGTAGCAACACCTGGGAAGAATTATTACAATAATGTCAATTTCTTATGTACCTTCATCGATATCTTGGCAATATTTGACATAGAGCTCAGCAGCAGCTTTAGGATTACGCTGAGTGCCCATAGCATTTAGTAATTCTTCAGCTAATTCATATCCCAATGACACCACATCGTAAGAAGGAATGAGGCTAGCGATGTTCATGGCCATTTTCCAGTTTAGAGCCTTGCGGAAAGCATCCACTGCTGGTGATAATGCTTGAGGTTTGGCAGACAAGAAAGTATACCCAGCTAAAGAAGAATCTCCAGTTGCCAAAAGATGATGACCATAAGCCACGATGATCTCATTGTGCAATGGTGAAGTTTTTGAGAAAAATTTCAAGCCTTCGTCGTACAAATGATGCTCTTTGATCAAAGCCAAAGATTGTTCATTGTACTTCGTATCATTTGCCAAATGCTGTAGAGCTTTAGCATATCGTGTTAGTTCCAAATCAATTGTATATTTCATATATGAAGGGGAATGAGATGTAGCAAGGTCTTCAAATGCTGCTAACTTTGGTAAATACTCTTTGGGATCTCTTTCAGTATGTCCAGCAACAAGTCGAGTTAATTTCATGTCATACAAACTATAATCATCAATAAATACTTATGCAGTAATATATAATGTGTACCCAAGGGCATAATCATAGAGCACTTCGACATCCACAAGAAAAATTAAATGTTGTAAACCTTTTTCTACCAAACCTTGATTGATCAATGCAGGCTGGAGAATATAATTACATGGTAACTTTTCATGATTTAGTACCTGGTTCAATCGCTGTAAAGCAGATTCGATAAGTCCAAACTTTGCCTCACATGTAAGCAAAGGCAAAAGATATTTAATTGGATCAAGTGCCATTAACAAATTTCTGAAAGCTTTGCAGACCTATTCGATTTGAAATTATCCATAGTAAAGTAGGCTGTACTTCGTCAACTTTGTCGAAATTCTCTGGTGCGGAAACATAATCGATTGTATACTTGGTCTCACAGACATTAATGGGATGCAAATTTGTCATAAAGAGACTTAGTCGATCACTTCGTAGTCGCTCTGGGATATCTTCAATTAGTCGCCCCAAATTTCTATTCAATCATCAAGCAAGAATAACAATATGAATTCATACTCTAAAAAAGCTGTTGGGTTGATATCGACTAGAATATTCATATCGATACGATGTTTACGACATAATTCCAATGCTGGACCATATTTGATTGCTTGTACGTGGTGCTGAACCAGAGTTAAAAGAAGTGGGCGTGGTGATACAATTTCAATATTACCACGAGGCATTTGCAAAATTACTTCGGAACCACTTTCTACTGTTGTAACAAGCTTTGCTCCTCGTTCAACGGGTTGAGTGTGCACTTTTTCATAATCTTCCATCACTAAATCCATTAGTTTGTGCATACGTAGCTCTGACTGAGATCCAAGTGTGGTCAAGAGCAAATAGCCATGAGAAACATGAAAAGATGCCACAGATGAATGCAATAGATGAGTATTGATGTACAATTTGCTGTTGGATTTGCCAATTAGGAGGTCTTCAAGTTGAATCCACTCTGAGTACAGTGGATGCACTTCGTCATGGTTAATCAATTCTCCATTACCAAACTGAAGACCATTTCCATCAAGTGAGAGGGCTTCGACTGTGTAAGGACTCGATTGATCTTTCATGGTAGTAATTGTAGCTTTGTTTAAGTCAAAATCCATTTCAATAAAAGTTGAGTTTTTGCCTTCAGGAATACCTCGCAATACTTTTCCAGTGTAAGCTACAGCCTGCATTTTCATAGCCATTGGTACTCCTTTCCACAAGATGGGTTTTGGGCTATTGGTGTCAAGTAGATACCAGCTTCCATTAGCTGTGACTAGAATAATTGCTTCGTTGACAAAAGTGATTACATTAATCGGGGAACTGAGGGTGTGGGTAGCTGCACACATTGGTGGGGGAATCATAGCTTGGCTAAAGTGTGTAAGCTTTAAATTGCAGCCATCAATAACAGCCACTGTAGCATTGGCACTAGTATGAACTTTGGTTGTAATTGTATAATTGTGGTACTCACCAGAACAAGTGAATACATGTAATTTATATGGCGATTCAGGGTCCCATTGCATGCTAGCAATCGGGGCTGATAGCAAGCGTTCTTGTTTTAAATACCAGTGGTAATTATTACGGGTCCATAATTGAATCGTCACATCTCCACTTTCTCGACGACAAGCTACAGCAAGTACATCCGAGAGAGAATTCCATTGCACATGGGACACAGCCGTAGCATTGACAACAAATTCACCATGACGAAGACCATTTCTTTCAAAGAATACCACGTGAAGTTGCTTTTTAAAAATTTGGCTAGAAGTAATCAAGGTATGATTTGGGCACCACGTCACGCTTTGTTGGAGATCAGTTAATGGACGACTATCTTCATAGCGTCCTTTTGCGTGCAAATACCATGTAGCATTATTAAATTCCCATACCTATTTAACATGAATAAAATGTCCTAAGAAAATTTTCATACAAGAATTTGATTTTGTTTTGCTTCAAATAATCCATTCATAACAAGAAATTTACCGTCCGCTCGCCATGCCATTTCCACCGTGGATCCAGCAAGAGATGGTACATTCAATGGGCATTCATGCAATACATCCCAATTCGTACTCATTGTAAGAAAATTGCCATCACCAGTCACAATGGCAACTTGATCCTCTGTAGTATTCCAAGCAACTCCACAAATTCCAGCATCAAAATGGCCGATAAGTTCAATGCTCTTATCATTTACAGAAATAACAGCAAGACATCCACTTTGAGAAGCACACACAACAGCTTCTAATTCTTGATTGTATTGACACCAATGCCAATCATCCTTAATCGAGTAATTCAAGAAAACTTCCCATACCACTTCACCATCTACTACACAGACAACACGTCCTTGAGTATTAAGTGCAAAGAAACGTTCTTCAACAGAATCAATCGTAAAGGCAGCGTAGGAACCCTTTGGAAGAGCATCAATACGTTCGTTTAGGATGATAAGATTGCGCATGTCGTCCAATCCACCAAAATGGAACAACTTCATTTGATTGGTTCAAATTTATAACATCATGTGATTGGTTCATCCAAATTAAAGGATGAGTGAATATTAGGGCAATTGACATAGAATGGGGGGGTCCGGATAAATTTGTCAAATCGTGGGGGGATTTTCTAAGAAACCAAGTTTCTGCATTAGAAATGCCTTTCTGCAAATCAAAACCTCTCTAATATCCTTCTCTCAGCCTATAATTTTTGAATCGTAACAATAACAATTTCAAGACTTGTTATTCAACAATTCAATTTTGACAGTTTTAGGTGGAAACTTGGTTATTTGACAATTTTATCCGGACCCTCCCCCATTCTGTGTTAATTACCCGATTATAAGACACTCGCACAATCATAATCCCTTTAATTTAACTTATTTATTTGGAGAGGTATATTTTGGTGGATTCCTCTAGCAATTTGTACTTTCATATCCATCTTAGTCCATTTCAACAACACATGCAATTTTTGGAGAAGACATAAACATAACAAAATCAAAACATACTGATTACTAATGTACACATATATTTCAAAAGCCTCTTTAATAGGTAAAATAGTGATATTATTAGTCGAAAAAGTCTTCTATTGCCTAAAAATGTTTTGGGTGCCTTAAGCCTGGTATTTTTGAATAATTTATTCAAGAAATGTTGTAACGAAAAACATCAAAAGATAGTCCAATTATCAATTGATGGCCATATTCATTTTCGTGCATCACTTTATTTAGTTATAACCAATCAAAATGTTTTGTATTTAGGATCGATTTATTATTGGCTAAAAATGGCTCGTTGAAGAAACTCTACGAATTAATGCTATTGTTGCCAATTTTATATGCTGTCATTTCGTCTTCATTAACTGTAGGTTCTATTCAGAGGTGGTACTGTATGGACATTAATAGTACGCTCGGAGGACTTTGAGCTTAAGTGGATTAGATGGTGTGGTTTTGGTGGTGTATCTTGCGATATTAGTGCGTTTATACGTTTAAAAAAAGGTAATGTTTGCAGTTACTGCATTTTAAGTCATTATTTGGTGCTCTCTCATTAGATCTCATAATCACCAATGTGCCGCAGTACTTCTAAAGACTGATACTTGTGCAACAGTCAACCACACATCACGATCATGTTTGGACATTTGGCTCATTGCCCACTAGAACTCTATATCTCTTATAATGTGATATTTTGGGTGACCATCTTGGGCTGATAGAGTTTTACAATATCAATGTTGTGTGAATAAAAATGAAACTTCATAAAATCAATCATTTTGAGGGCATACTTTGTTCAAGTAATAAATGGACTATCATTTGATTTATCATTATTTTGAGTTATCAACTGTAAACTCCACAAGAGGTACTCACAGTTTTAGAAATTAATCCATCTTTGGAGACTTATGAAATGATGTTTTCCACAACACAGTCTTCAAAAGTGTCAACATGTTATTTTCTGCAGAGATATGACCTGTCAAAGTTGGTCGAAAAAGAGGGCTAATAATTGATGGTTTTATATATATATTTCCCCTTTATCCATATGGAGCTTATGAAGTAGTACAAATATCAACTTACTTATATCACATTATCTGTCACAGACACAAGTTATCGAATGAAAGAGAATAACAGTAATAAATTATAAGAGAAATCGCAAATTATAGGATTTCATAGGATAGCCAATAGAACGTCGTAAAAATAGTTTAAGCCAATCGAAATAGAGAGCCAGTGATATCTGTAGAATGCGATACAAATTTATGCAGGATACATTTTGTATACTTTATTTTTCACAATTAAACAAGTCAATATTTTATCTTTATCAAAATACCATTCCTTATGCTTCTAAAGCTATCTTTCGATTTGAAAATAGCTGCAATAACCTCATCAGCATAGAGTAGAACAGAAAAGTGTAAAGAGATATTGTATAAAGATTTCTAAAATAATTCGATAAAATCTTTACACCAAAGTATCAGTCCATCATTCGATGATATTCGTTTGGAAGGAGTTGTACCTCCTTATATAAAAATGAAAAGATATTCGAAATTGGAGAATTAAAATAATGTGACATGAAAATGAGTTGTTCTATAGATGACAACCGAAATGATATAATTCAAAGCATGTCATTTCGAAGAATAAATATTAATGTTCTAATGCACGTTAAAAATGAATGCAGTCACTATGACATCATTTAAAAATTAACAATCTAAAGTGACAATGACAAATGTAGATGATGTAAAAACTTTCCGTGGGTCCTCAACCAAAAAGGTCCGCATATTAAACTTGCCAGCCAACAAGGTGTATTACTGTGGTCGAGAGCGTAATTCTAAATGTCGCTGTGGATATTGTAAAGACGACAAATGTGGACCAAATACAGGATGTCCTTGTGATGCATGCTTGGCATATCTCAAAATAAAACAAATAAAAGAAAATCCTAGAAGAAATACCGAATGTAACTTTGTGTTTCCAGGTAATAAAGGGAAAGTTGGATATGCTGGTCGAAAG